>JAQZBX010056144.1:0-18253 GCA_029593785.1 Cabassous unicinctus
TTTCCTATTAATTGAATTTGGCAATTTTCTTGGCTTCATATTTGGAGAAGATTTGGATCACAGAAGGGTCCAAACCATGGCAGTGGATGACCAATTTTGTGAGGTGTCAATGATGGGAGATACATGAAAGGAAGTTCACCTGGACATATATATATAAGGTATATAAATATGTTCAAGTGTTCATGGGGCATTGCCACAGTGGGTAGAAATTCACACAACAACTGAATGATTATTGAATCCCCATCCTGGGAATCCCTGCCACATTCTCTAATGGAGAAGCAACAATCCCCAAAGTACAGGGGCAATGACTAGTGAAGAAGGATGGTCCACTATGGGCCCTTGATATTGATGACTATACTTATGAGCCTTTTTCTTTTGAATTTGCAACTTAGCCTAGTGTTGTAGGGTGCCTAAGAGTTACCTCCTGAGCGCATCCTTGTTGCTCAAATGTGGGCTCTCTCTAGGCCAAACTCAGCACATAAATGCATTACCTTCCCCCCAGTGAGGGACATCACTCCCAGGAATGAGCATCCCTGGCACCAAAGGATTACTACCAAAGCACCAGCTGGTGATACAACTATAAAAGTTCTTGAATCAAAGGGGGAAAAGATCAAGACAAATGAGTTTATATGGCTAAGATACTTCAAAGTGAGTCAGGAAGTCATCAGAGAGCTAACACTTATGCACATCTCAGCATGATCTCATAGATGGCAAAAGTAGATCCTCCTACATCAAACAGTGGAGCTCCTGAGGGCTCCAGAGACATCCAGGTCCTATGATCATGGCAGATATCTCTGGAGTTTGATGCCTTGCCAGTGGTCACTACTTTGAAGATTTTGCTCCTGATGGTGACAGAATTGGACTCAGATGTGATTCCTCTACACATGCCTCTTCTGTCATTTTTATTTGAACCTATAGTTGGTGCTGGAGTTTGTAGGTGTATGTACAGAAGACATGAATTTTGGGCTGTCCATGTGTCAGCTGGGCCCTGAGCCTCAGCAGAGTGGAAAAGCCTACTCTCCAGTTCATTGGACTCACCCAGGACAACTAACAAGGAGTGAGGATGGACAACCACCACACCAAGGAACTGAGAGTGTCTACAGCTGCAAGCAAGAGATCCCATCCATCAGACATATGGGATTGAAGTCCCTTCTCATTTGGAGGTGGATTAGGCATCACCATCCCAGAATCCTTAGGATTGGGGAATAAAATATGTACTAGAGTAGACTTACTGGTATTCTACTATAGACTTATTGTGATTCTAGCAATGGAAGAAATAATGTCATTGATGTGGAGACAGTGCTCACTGGAGGTACTGAAGTCAAGGAGAGGGAAAAAACGGTGTAATATTGGATATTTTTAGGACTTGGAATTGATGTGAACGACATTGCAATGACAGATACAGGCCATTATGTATCCTACCATAACCTGCAGAATTGAGTGGGAGATAGTCTAAACTACAATGTAAACTGTAATCCATGCTTGGTGGTAATTCTCCAAAATGTGTTCATCAATTGCAATGAATGTACCACACTAATGAAAGAAATTGTTAATGTGGGGAAATTGGGAGGTCTGGGAATTGGGGCATATGGGAATACCTTACAATTTTTTATGTAAAATTTTATGTAATCTAAGTATCTTTTTTAAAATAAATTTAAAAATATATTAAAAAAGTAAGTCCCAACTATGTGATATCTATATGAAATAAGAAAATAATAAAGAGATGTTCAGAAAACAGCCAGGGGCCACTGTCTCAACCTCACCCCCAGCAGTGGAGAAAGTGAGGCTCATTTAAGACACATTAACTTCACAGGTTTGCTGAAATGCAGCTCCTCCCCAAGAAAAGGGGAAGATACAACCAGGCACACACTGTGGCTTTTGCTAACACATTCAGAGTAGTGGGTTCCAGCTTCACCCAGGACAGAAAGAAGCCCACAGTCTCTGTTTCAGCTTCACTCAATGCAGGAGAGGAAGAGGGGCAGATTTACAGACACAGTAACTTCTCACTGTGGTGAGGAAATATTTGCTGAAGAGAGGCTCTTTCCCAAGTAAAGAAGGGGTCATGAAACAGAGCAGTTGCAGTTTTTTAATAGAGAATTCAGATCCCTGGATCTGGAATCTGAGCATTAGTTTCAGCCTACTTAGGCCAAAAGCAGCTAGCAAGATATGTTGCAAACTTACCTCAACAAGACTGGAGTGAGTTGAATATAAAGACACGGTACCACCTGTGACAGTTTGAGAATATGTTTGTGAATCCCAAAAAGATAAAGATTATGTTTATAAACTTATCTATTCCTCTAAGTGTGACACCCTTTGATTTTATTAAGTTGAGTGAGGGGACACTGAATAAGTTTACCTGACAAAATTAATTTAGAGCTTTTTATTTGACCATATCAGTAAGTTGTGTCCCAGTTTGAGTTACCACCAACTTCGCAGGCTGATGTAAATAGAATCCTTTAAGAATACACACAGAGGACAGAACTTTGTCGTTTTTGATCCTGTCATATGACAGAAAGAAGAAGGTTCAAACAGCTAAAGCCCTAGGAGAGATGGGCCATTTGCCTGATAGATTACAGCTGACCTTGGAAAGAGAACTGAGAATGATATAGAAGGTTCAGAAAGAAATGAGCCCTATAGCAAGTGAGAGAGGAAGCCATGAGAGACAAACCCTATGCCAGTCTGTAATAGAGAGAGAAAGCCCAGAAAGGAGAAGCCTGAACCCTTGTAGAGATCAGAGACCATCATTTTTCAACATATGGCAACTGACTTTGGTGAGAAAGCAACTTTGAGTTGGATTCTTTAGGGCCTTGTAACTGTAAGCTTTTTACCACAAATATATATACTTTTTAAAACCCAACAGATATTTGGTACTTTTCATAAGTACCCCTTTAGCAGACCAATACAGAATTTGGTACTGGGGGTGGGGTACTGTCTGATACAAATATCAAAAATGCTGGAATGGTTTTATAAATGGGTTAGGGATATATATTGGAGGAATTGTGAGATGATTAATGGAAAAGGCCTAGATTGCTTTGAAGAAAGTGTTGGTAGGAATATGGAGCCTAAAGTTATTTCTGATAAGGCCTTAGAAGGAAATGATTAATATTGAAACCTGGAGGAAGGATCTGTGTTTTAAAGTTGCAGAGAACTGAGCAAAATTGATCCCTGATGTTATATGTAAGGCAGAATTTGAAAATGATGAGGTTGGATATTTTGCTGAAGTGCTTTTCAAACCAAATTCAGAGCATGCAGCCTGCTTTCTCCTTGCAGCTTATAGCAAAATGTGAGAGTAAAGAGGTAAGCTGAGAACTGAATTTTTTTGGATACAAAGAAATAAGAGACTGATTCCAGAAATTCCAAGCCTTTGGAAATCAAATCCCCAGACAATAGTGCCCCATCTGAGGAATTAACTGAACTTGGAACTTGCAGGTCAGTATTGAAAATGCAGTTATCCAGGAAAAACTTGTCCAAAGTCTTACTGTCTGATAGCTTGGGCCCCTGTTTCCTGCATGCTAAACTGACAAACATTTTGTGATATCAGTATGAATGAAAACACTGTCAGCTTGGACTGAAAGGGGCATGGAGGGGAGAGATGGAAGGGAAAACAGCTTTAAGAGGAAAACTATGGCAGCTGAGGTCTGGAATTCATATATCTCCTTGGGCCAAGAGAGGGATCCCACCCATGTGCACAGAGATGGGGAGTTGCCCCAGCATTTGAGGTGGGTGGAAGTTCCAGCCCACTGTTTAGGGAAAGTTTGGCTGTCCCAGGATACAAAGTGGAACACATTCTCCTATGGTTTGGGAGAGTTAAGTCACCACCTTAATTCTCTGAGGGGAAGACCTGTTCCGCATAGGTTGGGGAGATTGAGGTCACCAGCCCACTACTTTGAGATGAGTGGGCCTGTTCCTCATAGATTAGGGAAGGCCAGGTTACCACCTCACAGTCCTGAGGAGGTTGGGCCTGTATGCCAGATATTAGGGAGGATGTTGCCACCACCTCACTGTACTAAGTGTATGAGAATGTACACCAGAGATTGGGGAAAGTGTGACCATAATCCTAGTGCTTTGGAGGGTGAGATCTGCAGCTCAGTTAACACCCAAATACTTAATGAGAATGGAACCAAGAAAATGGCCATTAGGGCAAGCCTGTGAAAAAGGTGGGTCCCCATGTGGTGTATCCATGAGACACCAAGTAGGAAAAGTAACCATCAACTTAAGAATGACTGTCAGACTTTGAAATCTATGGAGAATGCCCCACAGATTTTCAGAATTGTTGGGAACTTGTGATGCATGTTTCCCTCCCAAATTCTCCTTGTGTTAATGCAAATATTTACCCTATGTCTATACCTCTGTATACTGGAAGCAGATAACTTGTTTTGTAAGTTTTACAGGTCTTCAGCTAATGAATACTTTGCCCCAAGATGAACTGTATTTCTATAAATAATCGTGAGGTGATTTTGTAATTAGCATTGCTATTGAAATGTTATAAAGTGGGGTTTTTTTTTGGAAAATAATAATATCGTTTTAGGATTCAGAAGGTGGAGTGTGACAGTTTGAGATTATTCCCATGAATCCCAAAAAAGAGAAAGATTTTGTTTGTAAAGTAATCTAATCTTCAGGATGTGACCTTTTGATTGTGTTAAATTCAGGGAGAGGACTCTGGTTAAGATTACTTGATAAAAATCTTTTTAGGGCTTTTGATTTTTCCACATCAGTAAGCCATAACTCAGGTTGAATCTCCACCCCTTGTGGGGAAGATATAAATGGACACTTACTCAAGAAGACACAGAAAGGAGAGAACTTTGTCATTTTTTATCCTGTCATGTAACAGAAAGGAGAAAACTCAAACAGTTGAAGCCCTGGGAAAAGATAAAACTTTTACCTGATAGGTTACAGCTGACCTTAGGAAGAGAACTGAGAATGATATAGAAAGCTTGAAAAGAAATGAGCTCTATGCCAGGAGAGAGAAGCCCTGAGAGATAATCCCTGTGCCAGCCTTCAACTGAGAGAAAGAAAACCCAGAAAGGAATTAAATGCCCTTTCTAAAATCCAACAGATTTCTGTCACTTTGCATCAGAACCCCTTTGGCAAACGAATACACCACTTTACAGATATAGGGAACAGTTGGCAGAACAGTGCCATGTATTGGACAGACCAGGAAACCACATATTCTGGGAGACATCATAGAGAAATTTGTGTTTTTCTGGGTCTCTCACCCAGGGAACTTGAGAACTTACATGCATTTCTTTCATGGGTCCCTCGCCCTGCTTCAACTTCAATAAACCAGCTTAGAATAGTCCTCTCCAGGGGTACCCTCCTCCAAGAATTAGGCCTCCAAATAAAAGCAGCTACAGACAATGAAGGGAGTGTTAAAAATGTATAGAGCCATATCAAAAGGAAACAGAACAGAGTAGGATTCATAGAGAAGGAAAAAGGGAAAGGATGTTTTCTCCTGGGGTAAAAAAAAATTGGACAAATAGTGAATCTCAAAAAATTAACCATATATCCAGGGCAAGAATCAGAGAAGACAGCTGGGAAAAAAAACTGATCTATTAAACATGAGCTACTCTAAAGTTTTAGAATAAGTTGAACCAAGTGTCAAAGAAGAGCTTTAACAGAAACCCAATCAATGAGGAAATGCTAAGCAAGAGAGAGATTACCCACAGAGTAATCTCATCAAGAATTGCAGATGCAAGACAACAGGAAAAAATTACAAGTAATACTAAGAAACAGAAAGATATGACGTAATCAAAGTTACAAATTAAAACTTCAAACAAGACAGC
This sequence comes from Cabassous unicinctus, assembly GCA_029593785.1. NCBI lineage: Eukaryota > Metazoa > Chordata > Mammalia > Cingulata > Chlamyphoridae > Cabassous > Cabassous unicinctus. Next base: position 5,784 of record JAQZBX010056144.1, read on the forward strand.
AAATTTGAAACAACCAATCAATGATGTTCAAACAAATCTCCCAAATCAATTCAAAGAGATGAAGGAACTATGGCTAAAGAGATAAAGGGTATTAAGAAGAAAATGGGTGAGCATAAAGGAGGATTTGAAAGCCTGCAAATAAAAGTAACAGAACTTATGAATCATAAACACAATTGATGAGATTAAAAATATATTAGTCATGCAAAAACTGATTTGATCTGGCTGAAGAAAGGATCAGGTAGGTAGAAGACAGTAATTCTGAAATGGAAAAGACAGAAGAACAGATAGAGAAAGGTAAAATTGAGCATGGTCTCAAGGAATTGAATGATAGTATGATGTGCACAAACATATGCATCATGGGTGTCCCACAAGGAGAAGAGGGCAGAAAGAATATTTGGGAAAATAATGACTGAATTTTTTCCAATTCTTATGACAGATATGTCCAAGTAGTGCAACATAATCCACACAGAATAAATATGTATAGGCCTACAATTGGACACACACGTATCAGAATGTCAAATAACAATTATAAAGAGAGAATTCAGAAAGCAGCACGAAAAAAGTGATTTATCACATACAAGGGACTCAAGAAGATTATGCGATGAATTTTCATCAGAAAACATGGGAGTCAAGAAAGTAGTGGTATGATATATTCAAGGTATTGAAAATGAAAAATGCCAACAAAGAGTTCTTTATCAGGTAAAACTTTTCTTCAAAAATGAGGGTAAGTTAAAATTTTCACCATTAAACAGAAACTGATACAATTCACTTAAAACAGATCTGCGTTGTAAGAAATACTAAACGGACTTCTGCAGTCTGAAAGGAAAAGTCAGGAGGAAGGGGCTCGGGGTAGAATGTAGAAATGAAGATTATCAGTAACAGTAAATAAAAGGGTAAAAAAAAGAGATAAAAATAATGTTTGTCAAATGAAAGCCAAAGATTAAAATGGTTGAAGTACGTACTTCTGTAACAGTAATAACATAGAATGTTAATGGATTAAAATCACCTATCAAAATCCAGAGACGGATAGAATGGATAAAAATGAATAAATATGAGCCATCTAATTGCTGTCTATAAGAGAATCACCTTAGACCCAGATGAAAATCTGTTGAAACAGAGAGGTTGGAAAAGTTATTACATGCAAACAGTAACCAGAGAATGAGCAGTAGTAGCTATACTAATAGTAGATAAAAAAGACTTTAAATGCTAAACTGATACAAAAGACAAATAAAGATGTAAATATTAATAAAAGAGGCACTCCACCAAGAAGACATAAAATCATAACTATTTATGCACCTAACCAAGGTGCCCAAAAATACATGAGGTAAACACTGGCAAAACGGAAGGCAGAAATGGATGTCTCTACCTTAATGGATGGATACTTCAATACACCAACCTCATCAATAGAACATCACACCAAAAGAGCAGGAGTTATATTCCTCTAAAGTTCTTATGTATCATTCTCCAGTATAGGCCACATGTTTTGCCACAAAACAGCTCTCAATAAATTTAAAAGATGGAAATTATACAAAGCACTTACTCTGATCATAAGGGAATGAAACTGGAATTCAATAACAGGTTGAGAACTGGAAAATTCACAAATAAAGAGACATTACACAACACACTCATAAATAATCAGTGGGACAAAGAAAAAATTACAAGAGATATAAGTACATATCTTGAGACAAATTAAAACAAGCACACAGCATATCAAAAGTTATGGGATGAAACAAAGGGAAGTTTATAGCACTAAATACCTACATTAAAAAAATGAAAGGAGTAAATTGAACACCTAACTGCATACCTGGAGGAACTAGAAAGAGAATAGCACACTAAAACCAATGTGGGAGGAGAGAAATAATAAAGATTAGAGAAGAAATAAATGAAATTGAAAATATAAAACTTTAGAGATTATCAACAAAATCAAAAGCTGTTTCAACAAGAGAATGAATAAAATTGAAAAAATCCTTAGATAAAATGACAAAGGAAAGAGAGGACAGGCAAATAAATTAAATCAGAAATGAGAGGGGTTTTACTACTACTGACCCAACAGAAATAAAAAGTTCATGAGAATAACTATGAACAACTCTATGCCAACAAAGTAGAAAACCTAGATGAAGTGTATAATTTCCTAGATAATAACAAACAATATATTCTGACTATAAAAGAAATAGAAGAACTCAATAAACCAGAGTAATGAAAAGGTTCTAAAATTTTGTGATGATACACAACTACATGGTTATACTGAGAACCATTGATTGTACACTTTGCATGAATTGTTTGGTATGTGAATAAAATTGTTTAAAAAAGATGTATTGAAATCTCATGAATAAAATTATGGCAAAAAGATTCAACATAAAATCACTTTGGTAAATTATTATTTCTTCCACTTTTACTTACATTATTTAAAGTACACATAATGACCAAAATGTAATTTCAATGTTGGGAAATAAAAATTTCTCATAGTGATTTTGCAAGTAGTAAGGAGACCCTACTGAGTTGGCATTGACACAGAACATCTCCATTAGTCTCTCAGTTGGCTTAATCCCAAAGATCACAAATTGTGAAATGAATAAATGCTGTCTTTTTAAACTTCAAATTAGCTTTTCTCAACATCACTGATTTTCTGATGAAGAAAAGAATGATATTTCCAAAAGTTCATCAAATATTTAATATATAATTTTGTGACACCTTGAGCCATTCATTCAAATAACCACCTGACATTCTGGAGTGTCAACAATTTTTCTTGTACCAGTTGCTTATACATCCAATGATATTTTATTTCATTATCATTAATTAATGCACAAGTCAAAATAAAGCATTTCAATGAACTTCTTGCCTTTAAATTAATTATAAAACCTTTCCTCATCTCAGGACTGTCTTTTATTTTCTTTCCTTATGGCTCTTTTAATAAAATAAAAACCAAGAGAAATAAAATAATAAAACAGGTTGCACAAACATTGTTGTAGCTGAATGTAACAAAATATCTTCTGTGTAGATGAATTAGATGATACTGCGAAAACTGACTGAAGAAACCCCACCATGTTTTTGTTTTGATGCCTCAAATATGCCCATTCATTGGCTCATGTACACTCCTAAAAAAGTTAGTTATGGAAAAATAGCCATTGCAAATTTTGAAAATTGAATTTAACAAAGATATATGTATATTATAAATAATTAATAATAAAATCAATATGTGACTGAAAATATAGTTTTATAAAAATTCTGTGAATCCATAAACATACACTATAGCAAGCATATATATGCACAAATGAAAATGATTGGAAGAAAATATATTGAAGTATAACAACATTTATGAATGAGTTCCATTTTGCTTTTTGAATTTTATTGTATTCTAATTTTTGTGTAATGAACAAAGTTTACTCCATATTATAGTGCCACAGTTTTTAATTATAAAATGTTAAATTGTGAAAATGAACTATTTCACCCCAGATGGTTAATGTTCTGGTCCTTTAGCCAAAGATTTTTTCTCTAGAAATGCCTTCAATTTTAACCAGTCATCAAATAGAGAATCACAAAAGATTACTGAAAAATAATGTTCAACACCATGTAGCTTCTAAGGGAAAGACAACTCTCTGTTACCTACATAACATGTATTCATTACTCCTTGAAATTTTCTCCTTGGAATTAGGCCAAGCTGCCTTCCTTGGAATTGGTCCAAGGAATGAACAAATGGTGCCTTATCAGTATTCCCCAGTATGAGGTGCTGTCACATTATCAGGGTAAAAAGCAAGGGATATTCTGCACTGCTTGTGCTCACAGTAGCTCCCTGGTATATTTGGGAGACAATTTCCAGGTGAACTTTCTATGTGACCAGAACTTGAAGAAAATTTTTATATTAATTTATTTTACCTAGGAACAACTACAAAAATGCAGGCTCAAAAAATTAAACAGATTATCTCAAAGGAAACATATTATAAAATATAATTATCAGGCTCTTTAAATGGTTTCCATATTTTATTTTTGAGAAAAATCTGAGGATGACAAAAATTCTAGACAGATAATTCTGGAAGAAGTTTTTCACCAATTTTTGGCTTATGATATGCATTATACTCAAATTTAGAGCATTTTTTATTATCTTAACAAATGGGGATATTATTAGAAGTATATGCAGAATATACACATATTGTAGAGGCCTTACCTAAGTCATGTCAGAATGGGTAAACATGAAAATATAGTATTTTTATTCCACATCATCAAGAAACATACATTTATTGAAATTATAATTTTGAGAAGAAATTTAATTCTAATAATCACTTAAAAGCATACCTTCTAAAATAATAATAATGTGTGGTATATAATATCAATACACCTCACTAAATTAGCCTAAGGATTTAATTTCTGATCTGCTATTTGTATCAAATAATATCAGGTACAAAAGAATAGTAGATAATGCATTAAAACTCTTTATCAGTTTTTATCTATCTAGCTTTTTTTCTCTTTTCTGAATTTAAATATAAGTAGGAATATAGTATTATGTGTGTGATCTCTGGACTCAGCCAATCTTTGGAAAATCAGAGTCAGCAATTATTTGGGACTCTATATAATTTACTTAAGTTTCTATCACTAACAATGTATACAGTAGTGAAATCTATGGCATAATATTTTCATTTAGATAAGTCTGTTAATAAAAGTAGATATTTATAATAGTTTCAAGTTCATTCTAATTATGAAATAGATGAGTTTCTACTATATAATACCTAAATAATGATTTATACCTAATTTATATTTGGGAGTTAAACTGTTTGTTTTTTCAGTAATAGTTTGCAAATTTCTCTATACTATGAATTTCCAGAATGATAGCTAACATTTAAAATTCCTGATCACTCATGTCAATAAAACAGTTTTGAAGTCATTCATACTAAATATCACCTTTGATTTTCTCAACAGTTTATAACAGTTGAACACTTTGCAATATAGGAATAACACAAATGTGCTTCACTTCATCCTTATGGGACTGACAGATTCTGAAGAGATCCAGCAGTTCCTCTATGCTATTTCTCCTGATATACCTGATAACAGTGCTGGGGAGTATAGGGATGATACTGATAATATGCCTTGATCTACAGATTCACACCCCCATGTATTTTTTCATCAGTCATCTGTCATTCCTTGATCTCAATTAATCAACTGTCATCACACCTAAAACCTTAGAGAACTTGCTGAATTCTAAAAAGTCTATTTCATTTATGGGCTGCTTCATGCAAAAGTCTATTTTTTTTTTTTGTCTTCTTTGGTGCCACTGAATTATTCTTCCTCTCTTCAATGGTCTATGACCACTATGTAGCAATCTGCACCCCTCTTCATTACAAGGTTAATATGTCAACAAGACTCTGCTGTGCCCTCATCACTGGGTCCTACATATTTGGATTTATCAACTCCTTGGCCATGTTTCTTTCGATGAACAGTTTGCACTTCTCCAAACCTAATGTAATCTATGATTTTTTCTGTGACTTACGCCCACTTTTAGCCATGTTCTGTACTTACACACATGACACTGAAATCATGATATTCATTTTTGCTGGCTCAACTATATCTTTGTCTCTTATTACATTATCTATGTCCTACATGTGCATCTTGTCTACTATCCTGAAAATTAAGTCCACTTCAGGAAAGTGCAAAACCTTCTCTAATTGTGCTTCCCACATCCTGGGTATCACCATCTTTTATGGAACCATGATTTTTTCTTATGTAAAACCAAAGAAGTCCTACTCATCAGGAAAGGATCAAGTGGCCTTTGTGTTTTATATTATTGTCATCCCCATGCTGAAATCATTCATTTATAGTCTTAGGAACAAAGAAGTGAAAAATGCTGTCAGTGACATGCAGAGGACAGAGGGCTCCTGGCAATTGAAATGACAGTGATGTTCCACTTTCAAGTACATCTTTTCTTTCATTCCTATTTGGGTATTTAATTTTTATATCTCTAAACATTCAAATATCTTTTAAGTAGTTAGCATTTCTGGTGAGCCATCCTCCACTTCACTATACATGATCTGAAATATTTCCAAGTGTATGTTTATAGAAACCTACATAGCAATTGGAATCCATGAAATATGTGTTAAGCCTGAGATTAAAATATAAGTGTATTTTAAAGCAACTAATGACAAAAAGTGTAGCTATCTTTCAACTTGTATCTAGAAATCCCCATGAATGTTCCAATTTCACATAAATTTATTATTGAGAGGACTTTCAAAAGTCATTACATTAATTCTGTTTAATAAATATAGCAATATATTAGAGTGTTGCTTTGAAATGGCCAATCAAGTGTTCAGATTCAAGATCTGCTGGCTCTTTTGATGTATAGCCCTTAATGAGTTACTGCCACTGAAAATCCAGTTTCCTCTGTTGTACAAGAAAAATAATAAATTTAAGTCCATGGAGTGATTATAAAGATTAAAACATGATGAATGGAAAGAATTTCTATAGTATTAATAAATTTTTGCCACTATCATCAGAATACTACATTCTTGCAAAATTTTGAATATAAAATAACTCTTGTTATTGAAACATTCACTGGTGGTATATAAATGCTTTTGGATGATCTTACTCATAAACATACATATATCTAAAAAGGAAAAATAGCACTTCATTATTTGTTCTTATAGCAGAATAAATTTTTTTCTGATATCATTAATTCAAAGAAAAAAATATATGTGAACATTGAGATAATCTAGAATATATTTTAAAATGTTAAAGAAAACTTGAACACCCTAACCTTTTGATAGTTTCATTTATAGTCTTCCAGGTTAATATTATGCCTGTATTAAATATTTATACAAAATTATTGTCATTTCCTATTTCTCTTTGGTAGCTGTAGAGATTCACTAATTCCTAAAATATTTGGTAGGTCTCTTGTCATTAAACTTGTGAGAATAATGTTTTTTTGGAACATAAGCAAAATCAAGTGTCTCATCTTATAAGGCATTAAGACCTGAAATGTGTAAATTCAGGTGCTTAACTATCTTCATACAGTTATATTTCTTTATAGTGTACCTGATAACCATTTGAAATGTTCTCATTCTGGGTGTGTCAAGAAATGTCAGTAGTTAGTATGTTAATTTCAATATGATTTAAAAATTATTTCCTTTCTCCTCATTTTATGGTTGTTATAGTATTTAAAATTCAATAAATTATTCAAATTCTTGAATAATTTGTTGTAAAAACTTTAATAGAGGAAAGTTGTAAAGGTAAGAATGGATAATGCATCCAAATAGTGTGACATCCATTAAATTTTAGTGAGATAGTTTGCTAAAATTTCCGTTAAAATTTTCATCTATCAACCTGGAACTGCAGTTTTACTTTGCTAATCAGTGTATGTTGAAGAAAGAATGTTTTATTCATTTTACAAATAGTTGGTTTGTTCATTTAAACTTTTGAAATAGTTAATAGATATATTTTTTACATTCATGTGATTTTTATTCTTTTAATTAATACTAAGATTTTCTTTGTACAATTGTATTTGTTTATTTTCCTGAATGATTTTTCAATCATTAAAATAATCAACATCTGCTTTATGGTTAAAATGTTTAACCACTTTTCACCAGATCAATGCTGATCTTTAATTAATTCAAATAATTAAAATGTGCTTTATTTTCCTCTACATCCTGAATTTTATGCTAATATTAAGTTATAAATAATATCATATAAAATATTGTAATATAATTTATTTGTGCTCTGACCTCTGTGTGGTTTAGAAGTTATATTTATTGCAATTATTTTTTCTGTTTACGATTAGAGATGTTTTTGATAAGCATTCTCTTTTTAATAATATATACTGTTACTAATCTGTCATCTTGTACATGCATTATCACTTTCCTTATATTTGTAACTCTTTGCATTTTGAGGTCATTTTTATGAACAGAGCCAGTCTTGCTTTCATTTATGTACATTTTTATGATTCAGAAAATATATGCTGTTTCTTGTTGATGGCAATGGTATTCAAAGATGCTTTGATTTTCAATTAATAATAAGTCCCAGGATGCTTAAGTTTTAATTAAATACAGACTACCCTATCATCTTATAATATATTTTAAAAAGCATTTAGATGTTGTTAAATAAATATAATGTGAATTTTGGATAATATGAAAACAGTAGTCTATTGCATTGTCCCTCTTTTATTCCCATACAGTGCATTTCATATTTTAAGTAACATTTGGTCTGAAGTAATTTGCTTATGGGGGTATGTCAATATTATATGTATTGTAAATGTTGAGGTCTTTAAATAATGATAAAATAAGAGTGGAATAGAACAAGACAAAATATGAACATTAATTTTTATTTGCAAATGATTAATGTTATATAATAACAGTAGAAATAGATTCTATTATCTGAGCACCTACTGAGTGCCAGACAATATTCAAAGGGCATTAGGTATATAAAGAACATAATTTATCTTTACAAGATAATTCTCAGGTTAACCAACACACAAATTTAAAAAATAAAAACTTTTACAGGATTCTCCACATCCAATATGATCTTGAAATATCTAAAATTTAATCACAGGTAATGGAAAGCCATCCTCCTACCTGTTCAAGAAATTATCAGGAATAATCCTCTAATTTCCTCTATGTCACACACCTCACATCCAGTCCATCAACATATCATATTGGTTCTATATACAAGAATATACTTGGAGAGTGACTATTTCTCAACACCTCTTCTGCTCCCATCTTGGTCAAAAGACCCTTCAATTCTGTCTTTAAATTACACCTGAAGCCTTCTAGATTGACTCCCATTTTTCTGCATTATTCCCTTTGAGTCTAATTTAAATTTAGGGGCCAGAATATTATGTTAAAATGTAAAGTGTTTTATGTGACTTTTCTCACAAAACCTACAAGACTTCACATCACACAAATTTAAAAATCAAAACCTTCACAAGAGCTTCCAGATCCAACATGATCTTGCCCCTCATCCTTACTTCTATGAGCTTATCATTTTTTTTATGTCTGTCATGCTCACTTTGGAGCAGCCACACTGACTTCTTCACACTTCCTTGTACACATTAGTCCTGACATTGCCTGGAATTGTTCCATTTTTTTCTCCTTCCTGAAACCCCCTTTTCCCAGACAACTGCGTGGATCTTTTCTCATTCTCTTTCTCGTAAAAATATTCTGACCACCCTATTTAAAATTACATCTGCCCCATCCCTCATCAATACTGAATTTGATTTCCTCAATAGTTACCCAATCTAACATTGTATATATTTTGCTTAACTTTTGTTTCTATTTTATCTTCCTCCCCTCTAGAAGTTCTGTGGACAGATTATCACAAATTGGATTCAATCCTATATTGCCAACACCTAGAACAGTGAATCAAAAATATGTTTCTATGGCTGAATTTTACAGACGGTGAAACTGGGGCACAGACAGAGGACAGAAATTGTTCATGATGAATCGACAGCTTCAAGGAGAAGCTCACATTTGAACCAAGACAGGCTGACTTTAGAGCTCACATTCTTCATCACCACACTATGATATGACTGATTTTCTTCAAAAGTACACTACTGTTATACACTCTTTTCAAAGGTTTTACACCTATAGGAATGCAAATTGGGATCTTAATTGGGATACATATTTAAATCTATCACAGCCCTTCTGTTGGAAACAAAAGAGACACAGCCTTCCGTTGTGTAAAATATATTCACTCCTCAGAATATCCCAAAATCCTTAAGTCATTTCAGTAATAACTCTTATTCCAAAGACTCTTCAAAAACTATAATGTAAACTGTAGTCCATGGTTAGTAGCAATACTTCAATATGGGTTTGAGGCAGCCTAGTTTAGGGAATGAAAAGATGAATCTGGGACCTGGCAGAAACATGGTTGTGAAAAATGTGGCCATAGAATTCCATTTGGAAATCCTATGAGGGAAAGAACAACACCAGAAAACTGCTGGAAGAACCTGTGAGAATCCTCCATTTAAAATGAGATTCCATCTGGGATCAAGGAAAAGCCCCGGATATTCTAAAAGGGACTTATCATTGCCCATCACCCCCCGGGGGAAATGACAGTTGGGGTATTCAATCAAAACAGCAAAGAACTGGAACCTCTCCACTAAACATTAGCAAGTGAGAGGGATAATCCATGTTTTAAAAAGCTAGTGTAGAAGTTAGATCATTCCTTTTTTTCTCCTTCTCTGCCTGGAACAGCTGGCAAGCATACCTGGGCCCCAAAACCTGTTATTTTTTCCCATTTCTATTTTCTTTTCTTATTTCCTTAATAAAAAATATGGCCTAACTAAACCAGCATGTTCTTAAATTCTTTTATGTAAATTAGCCAGAAAACTAGAGGAAATCTGGTACACCAGCCAGGAGAAGTTAGTAATATTCCTCAATCCCTGTGAGGACTGGTGAGTAAGTCTAACTATGAATTACAGCATTTTAAATGACCTTTTTAGATTATCCACTTTAAACAGATTACCTACAGGCCCCCACAGGACATAACCAAGGATTGAGGATGGGGGCCAGATGCGGGACCTCTCTGCATCTGTGCCATGTGCCCAGGCTTGATGGACCTGACTCCAGCTGGGTGTGTGGGGGCACAGGGTGGGAGCTCAAATTAGAACCTTGCCAAGACAGGGGTTCCTGGACTGGGTTCTGGGGGATGCAGAGCCTCCTTTTCCAGCCTAGATGGGACTTCTCCACTCTAAAGACCCAAGCTTCTTAGCAGTTCCGGGCCTTGCTTCTGGTGCTGGCTCCCACTTTGTTCTAAAGCCCCAGACTTCTTAGCAGACACTAGCTTTGCTCCTGGTGCTGGCTGCCATTGCCTTCTCCTGCTGTTACCCCTCAGTGGCAGCAGTGATGGCAGAGAACTGGGGGCTTGCACTCACTGTGTGTCTATACCTTGGCTCACCTTCCCACCAACCACACTTGGCTCCCTGGTCTGGGACAGGGTGGAATGCCGTGGTCCAGCCGAGGCACGAGGGAGCAGGCTGAAGGTGATTAAGGGAGTCGGCAAAAATGATGAGTCGCACACCAAATTGAGTGAGAATTAAAACTGACTGAATGACTTTATTGTAAGATAAGCACAGTTTTTATATTCTATTTTTTGGCAAGTGTAAGCATTCTCTTTGTATAACTGACTTTAGATAAGCACTTTCAGTTTCATGGCAACAGGATGTAAACTTTTCACGGAACAGCAACTGGTGACTTAGCAGTCCCTATTCTGATGTCTAAGATTAGATAAATTAGGATTGCAGTTAAAACTTTATGTTAAACTTGTTTTTATCTAAAGAGTCATCAAGACCCTGAACTATTCTTTGGGCAACAGTTTCCGCCTACAGTATACTTTTGTATTCTTTGCTAAAATCTAAATAACCTGACAAGCTTAAATGTCCTGTAATAATTACTGAAATCATATGTGCTGTTTAATCATTACAAGACTATTGTTTTTTCTTAACTGTGTAAGTAATAAATTTAAACTATTGACATCAGCAGTCAAATCACAATAAACAGGCCATTGATTTTGCATGCAGGTTGACAATTAAAAAAGAAAGCATTATTGTAAGACATTATGATTAACCCACTGGGGGAAATAGAGGCCTCAATGATATTTGGGGGGACTGTGCCTGTTTTAGGTCAGGACCGTGCTAAACGGCAGCTGGGTCTTACCCGTCATTGGAAACCATGGCAGCAATTGGCCAGGCCCCTGTCTTATTTTGACCCAGCGGCTTTGCCGCAGAGAGAGGGGAGGTCCAGTTGCCCGTTTTAGGTCAGGACCGTGCTAAACGACAGCTGGGTCTTACCCGTCGTTGGAAACCATGGCAGCAATTGGCCAGGCCCCTGTCTTAGGTTGACCCAGTGGCTTTGCCGCAGAGAGAGGGGAGGTCCAGTTGCCCGTTAATGACTAACCAGTCAGCGCCCAATGAGGCATATTTCTCAAGGAGCTCAAAAAATGGCCTTTGTAAAAGTATAAACATGGTGAAATTAGGCTCCAAGTCTTGAAGTGCTTAGCTCTCCTCTGCAAGTTGGGTATCCTTGATCCCTCCTTGACCAGCCACAAACCTTGTCACGTTTTTGGTCTTGATGAGATCTAAGCACCTCTGTTGATGGCTGCCACATCTCCCCCTTTTTTATTTTTTAAAATGAAGCTGAACAGTTGAGTTTTCAAATTTTCAATAGAAGACAGAATCATTTTGAAGATGACTGGAAGAATAACAATTAAGACAATAATTATTAGAAGTATAATAATAGAATGAGAGAGACCTGTCCACCACACAGTGGGGTTGATACAATGAAATATGTTTGTCCAGAATCCTTCAGCCAATTCTCCAGTAGGTTCTAATTTAGCTTGGCTAATATCTCTAATTTGTTCTTGTAAGTTTTTTAGATTGGGAGCCAATTCAGTATTATGCCATATCCCTTGTAAATGATTTTTCACTTTGTCCCATGGTTCAGAAGTGCCGTTATATGGCAAAGGAATTACACAAATATATCTGTAATTTGAGTGAC
>JAQZBX010056145.1:0-18253 GCA_029593785.1 Cabassous unicinctus
ATCCAATCCAATCAAAGGGTTGCACACCCAGAGGAATGGATTAACTCCAAGAACAGGATCTTTTCTGGGATCCACAAAAAGCTTTAAACTGTCACAAGACCCACAGGAATAACTGAACATGTCTGGAAACTAGAATGAAAGCAGCAGGGGAGGCAGGGAGGAAGAGCTGGGATAAGGCTTGTTGCAGTTGGGCAGTTTGATTTAATTATGAATTCCAAAAATATAATTGGATCATGCTTGTAAACTGATCTGTTAATCTGGGCATGATTAAGTTATGATTAGGGCGTTGACTGGGCCATGTCAGTAGGGCATTGAGCCCCACCCCTTGGTGGGTGGGGAATCGAATATAAAAGGCAAGGCAAACAACAGAGTTAAAGCAGTTTTTGAGAAGCAGTTTTGATATTGGAGAGAAGGCCCCAGGAGAAGGGAAACGAGCTGTTCACCTGATCGTCTACAGCTGACCTTGTGGAGGAAACAGGAGCTAAGCCTGGAGAGAAACGCAACCCTGGGAAGAGAGGAACGCAAGAAGCCTGAACCCTGGCAAACGTCCATAGCTGTCTTGCTCCAACACGTGACAATGGACTTTGGTGAGAGAAGAAACTTATGCTTTCTGGCCTGGTAACTGTGGAATTCTACCACAAATAAATACCCTTTATAAAGACCAACCCATTTTTGGTATTTCACATTAGCACCCATTTGGCTGACTAATACAAGGCTATACATTGGTAATTATTCAGATCGCGAATGAGGTATGTCTCAGGAGATTTTGAGTTGTATGGAATACTTTGCTCCTACATTGAATAGCCCTGCATTGCAATGAATGCCTTTGTGTTATATCTGTTTTTTATTGGTTTTTTTCTTTTTCTTTTTCTTTTCTCCCTTACATAACAGACTCTTTTCCCTCTTTGCTACAATTATTCATTTCTTTATTCATTGACTCATTTACTCAACAGATATTTACAGGTGTGTTCTTAGTTTCCCACATCACCCATCCACACCTACCACAATCTCCTTCCTCCTCCCAGCTCTGTGGAAGGCACTGAGGGTGGAGGCGGGGTGGGGAAGGGGCTGTTTATCTGAGAAGGATGGCAAACGGAAGCCGAGCTTGAGGAGTGACACTTCTTCAAGGACAAGTTGCTAGTGGGAGAAATGGAGGTGGAGAAAAGGGTAACCAGGTAGACACACTCACACACACATACCTCACATACATACTCACACACTCACACACATTCAATCACTCACACACACTAAACACATGTACACTTCACAGAAAGATTCACATGTCAACACACTCACATGTTCATACAGATTCATACATGCTCACATAGGCACACACACTTACACATGCACACCTCACAGACACACTCACACATGTGAGAAACTGAATGAATATACAGATGGACAATGATCAGGAAACCCTGGCCCACTACCCACCATAATCCATCCAGAAAGCTATCCACTATCTACAGTAACAACCAGGGAAGTCAAACTACAATCCCTGTAATAATTGACCCAAAATAGCCAGGATTTAATCAATAACTGACAGCTTCCTTAGTTTTTTCTCCCACTTCCATGCCCCCCGCCCCAACCAGTTACATAGAATGCCCCATGTTTTAGTTTCCAGGGCTGCACAAGCAAATACCATGCAATGGTGTATTAGTCAGGGTTCTCCAAGTAAACAGAATCAACAGGAGATATCTGAAAATAGTATGAGATTTTATAAAAATTCTCTCACATGACCCTGGGGATGCACAAGTCCAGGTTCTGCAGGCAGGTTGCAAACCAGGGGCTCCGATGAAAGTCTGATGAAGGTCCTTTATGAGTTCCTAGGAGACGTTGGCTGTCCAAAGACAAGCTGGGAAATTCTCTCTGAATGCTGAAATAACTTCCCCTTTTTAAGACATTCGGCTAATTGAATAAAACATCACTCATTGCTGGTGGCAATATCCCTGGTTGACCATAGATGTAATCAGCCATCTATGCAGTAAACTCACAGATGACTAAAGTCCATAAATGTCCTTGTATTACAATTAGCCCAGTGCTTGCTTGACCAAACAACTGGGCACAATTACCTGCCTGAGTTGACACATTTGCCTAACCATCACAAATGGGTTGGCTTAAACGATGATAATTTATTAGCTCGTAGTTTTGAGGTTAAAAGAAAGTCCAAATTAAAGCATCATCAAGGCGATACTTTTTTCCTTCAGGCTCTGATGTTCTGAGGCTAGCTGTCAGTGATCCTTTTACCTTAGCTCCTCTGTCATATGGCAATGCAAATGGCAGCCTCTCCTGGCCACTCCCTTCTCTTCTGGGTTCAATTGACCTTCAGCTCTTGCTTCCTGTGGCTCTCTCTCTCTCTCTATCTATCTATCTATCTCTGTCTAAATGTCTTTCCTCTTATAAAGGACTCCAGTAACAGGATTAAGATCCAATCTGATTGGGGTAGACCATACCTTAATTAAAGTAATCTCAACAAAGGGTCCATGAGTTCACACCCACAGGACTGGATTAAGTTCAATGACCTGTTTTTCTGGGGTACATATAACTCTAAACCACCACACCCCACTTCTAGTTAACCTGCCTCCAGACTCCCCATGCCAACAGCCTCTGATCAGGGCATATCAGAAGCCTTGCTTTTTTTCATTATAAAGCTTCCCATTCCTCTCCCTGCCTTGGAGTCTCTGCCAACTCCAAGTGATGGTGCCTGACTCCCTTGCTATATAGCAAGCTCTGAATAAATAGCCTCTGCTTGTTCTCATTTGGGTGGTTTTCATCTATTTCCACACATTCACACCCTCACATACACACTCATACACACTTACGCACACACACCTAGACACTCATTTGTGCATACTCACACACACACCTCACAAGCACACTCATATAGACACCGGCCCTCACTCATGCACACTTGCATGAACACTCAAACACACTTACACACACACTCACATAGACACTGACCCTCACTCATGCACACTCACACACTCAAACAGACACACTCACGTAAACACACCCCCACTTACACACACACATTTGCTCCTGCTTCTGCTATACACCTTAGAAACCAGTTTTCCAACCTTGTCAGAAGCAGATTTAATTGAAAGTCGCTTGGTCCACACTGCTTTCTCTCTCAGGCTGGGGGCGGTTCCCGGCTCCAGCTGACGCCAGGCCCAGAGTGCCTCTCACACACACACATACCCTGTGCCACGAACTCCCTTCTCCTGCCCGCACCCGTGGCCCTAGGAGTTGTGCCTTCACTCATTTCCTTTATCTGACCCATGTGCATGCCGTGTGCTCCAGGGCCCAAACTATTCCAAATAGGCACTCCATGGGAGGCTAAGGGTCAGTGTTTTGGGAACGTCACAGAGATGGTGGAGGCAGGAGGGCAGTTTCTGTGACCAGCGGGGCTCAGGGGCGTGGCCTGGTCCCTTGCCCGTTCTCCCTGTCCTCTGAACAGCAGAGCCCCAAGCTGGCAGGGAATGGATGGATGCTCCCTTCCCAGAGGTTGGGCACCAGGTCTTCCTTCTCTGGGGAGCCCAACATTGGGGCATTTGAATGAGGCACCAGGGAGCCCAACATTGGGGCATCCAAGTGGGGCACCAGAGAGCAAGCAGAGACCAGATCCTACTGGTGCAAAGAAGGCATCAGGGAGCTGGGCCAGGTGGGAGGAGGGTGAGCTCATGCCCCTGCTGCCCCATCTACCCACCTAGTCCCCATTGGGTGGAGCAATGGGGACTGGACTGGACAGCACCTCCTTCCTCTCTCCTCCTTCCCAGTTTGGGTGCTTTCTGCAGAGACTGAGCAGGAGTCAGGAAGGGCCACGGAAAACGGGCATGGGGCAGGAGCCCAGGTTGGGTTGACCTTAGAGGCTGCAAGTTCTCCCTTGGGTGGGCCAGGGCAAAAAGGTGGTGGCCACACTGGCCCTGGCAGGAGATCCAGGACCAGAGAGCCAGACCCGGCCCTCCGTCCCCAGAGGTCACCGCAGAGGGCAGGGCCAGCCACTGCAGATGTGGCAGCTGCGCTTCCCGGCGGCCCCTGAGAGTTAGAGTTTCCGGGGACTGGCTCTGAGACTCGTGGCCAGGAGAGGCTTGGCCCCTGCTAGAAAGAGTGAGGTTGTTTCCATTGCAATGGAAAAAAACAACACCTAAAGGAACAGGACACTCCGCCAGGCCTGCAATCACCATTCTGTCCTTTGGGCTGGCCGACTCCCAGCAATTAGAGGCTCCAAGCACAGCGGGCCTGGGACGCAGCTCCATCTCAGCTTTATCCCCACTCCCAGGATCCTGGCAACCTGGCAGCCTGACAGCTGTTCCCCCACTGGTTCCCGCACACCCCAGGCTCCGTGCACCTGGACGGCAGGCAAGTGATAGTGAGGGGACCTGGAGGAGTCTGCACTGCAGCTGGCCTCTGCCCTGTGCCTCCCATGACCTTCACAAGTGACCTCCTTCTCGGAGCCTTGGTTACCTCATCTGTAAAACGAGGACGTTAATGCACAGGGTTGACGGAGTGGGATGGCACAAAAGAATATGCTTTCTAACCCAGAAAGTACCCTCCAAGAGGTATTGTTTCTGTGTGCTGTCGTCCTAAGAAGCTTTTGCAGGAACCCAAAGTCATTGCCAGGCCCGGCTCCTGAGACTTTGACCCACACGGTGACCTTGAAGCCCAAGAACCCCCAAACCCCCACCCTCACCAAGGAACAGGCTGGAGGGTGAGCCCCCAACCAAATTGAGAGATGTGTCCTCAACTCTGGGACTTGGAGCCACTGGACATAGGCACAGCCTGGATGCTGAATCCCAGCCCAAACTTTGGCCTTAACCCAACAGAAAACTGTCCTGTGATCCAAATGGATAAACCGCACTGATACAAGGGCCCTAACCCCGTTTACGGAGTCGGGAAGGATTAAATAACAGATCCTACTTGGAACATGCTTTAGTTTCCCAGCCACTATGACAAATACCATACAATGGATTGGCTTGCTTAAACAACAGGAATTTATTGGTTGACCATTTCAGAGGCTGGAAGGCTGGCTTCTTCCTAGGGTCGTAGCGTTCTAGTTGGTCAGCCATCCTTGGGTTCCTTGGCTTTCCTGTCATATGGCAATGTCCCCTCCTTTCTCTTCCAAACTCCAGCTGCAGCCCTTGGCTTTGTCTTTATTAGATTTCCAGTAAATAATAAGATGAAGGTCCAACCTCTTTCAGGTGGGCCCCAATTTAATTAAAAATAATATTTTCTCCAATATTAATATCAGGATGATATTTGGGCAAAAATACAACCAAAGCGAACTATGGATGGTAGTGTATAGTAATATAGGAATAATCTCCCATCAATGGTTAAAAAAAACAAGAAAATATGTTAACTGAAAGAAACTAGACAAAAGCTACTACACATTGTTTGACTTCTTCTATACAAAATATAAATACAAATCAATTAGAGAGAAATAGATTTGCAGTTATGTATGGCAGGGGAAGGATAGAAAGATTGAGAGGTGACTACTAAGGGGTAGGTTTTTTTTGTTTGTTTTTTAATATTGGAGTAACGAAAACACTCTAATATTGATTGAAGTGATGAATGCACAATACCAAATGCCATTGATTGTACACTTTGGATGGATTGTATGCTTTATTAATACATTTCAATAAGATTTATTAAAAATAAATAAAATAACATCTTCAAAAGGTCCTAGTACTATGGGTTCACACCCAAAAGAGTGGGATCAAGACAAAGAACAAATTATTTTCTGGGGTACATAATCCAACCTACCACAAAACACCAGTTTAGAGAAACAGCAGGATAATGCAGGATGAGGAACGGTCAGCAGTTCCAGCCTCCTGTGACCTGTGTCTCTCCAGGCATCAACCAGGAGGGGCCCTGCATGTCCCTCGCTGCCCTAAGCACACGTCCACCCAGCTCGCGTGGCCCCTGGTGGCCCCTGACCCACCGCCCCCAGGTCTCCCACACACATTACACTCCCGTCTTCTGGCCTTCTCCCTGGGCCTCCCGGAGCTGGTTCACACCTCACAGCCTTCACCTTGGCTATTCCCTCTACCAAGAATGCTGTTCCCCATCTCACCTTCTGCACACAGGCCTTCCCTCACCATCCACTTAGCACCAGCTTCGCCTCACTCACTCCCCATCACCACCCTTGCTTTATGTTCTTCACAGCAATTGCAAGATCTAGAACTACTTGCTTAGTTGTTTATTAAGGTTTGGACTTTACAGGGAGAGTATTAAGTTGATGTCCTCCACCTCTGTGAGGGTCCACAAGGTCCCTCCTTTGTTTTATTTTCGTATCTGTCCCCTTTCACGCCCATTCCCACTGAGCTACTTGGATGCTGCCTGTCCGCCGCCCCAACTACATTCTAATGCCTTTATTGTGTATCTTGGGGTTTTTTATATCCTTGTGAAATATGGAGCATTGCTCGCTGTGGCTCTTTTGTTTCTGTTGCCTGGTGGCATAGACGTCCCTCTGTTTCTGGTTTTCTCACCCCAGCCTGAGTGAAGGTCCAACCGTATAGCTGTGTGTCCCTGGGATTCACCGCTTCTCACTGCAGTGGAGCCCGGGGGGTGGGGGTGGTTGTCTCCACACAGGTCTGTCAACACCCAAAGGCTGTCCAAGCAAGCCTGGGATGGATGTGCTCCTCGGGGACACTTTTCTGTGAAACTTCCCCCTGTACCCCAACCCCCAGAGCAGCACTGCTGGACAAGGGACATTCACTATGCTCCGTCTGATGGACCATGCCCCATGTTTGCTCAGAGAATCACACCCATCCTTATCCCACCAGCCCAGCCATCAATGGGGGATTCCCAGTCCCCAACGGCACACTCCGTGGCTTCCGAATGCTTACTAGGCAAACAGGGCCAGTCGGCAACTGCTGGACAGTATCTCCATGAGGGTGAGCCCTGGTCATCCACCACAACTGTACCCACCAGTATGACAACAGTGTCTGACACCGGTCACCCTCCCCCCTGACCTTCCCAGGGCTCCCTCTCTCCACCCAGCACTCACCACTCAGCTACCACATCTGAGGTGTTCATGAATAAGTGACCCAGTCGCCATTCAGTGTGCCCTTCTGTCGTCCCACAGAAGCCCCCCGACACCCACTGCTGGGGCTCCTGGTCTCTTCTGTCCCCTCCTCCCCCACTCCCCAGGGACACGGAGCCCCAGGGGCAAGACTTGGACTCATGGGCAGGTCCGACAAGTCAATTCTGAGCTGGGCTCTTGTACCTCCGGCTTCTTGGGGAGGCTTGCAACGCAGATTAAAACATAGATGAAAATAAATAGAGGTGCCTGGGTTGGGATCACCAGTCTTAGCCAGTTTGCTTAGAGCAAGGGTTCTTAACCCTTTTTGTTCCACGGACCCCTCTGCCAGTCAGGTGAAAACCATGGACCCCTTACTAAGTCCACACTACATTGTGTATTATTTAATAAATATATCACACTCGCACCAATATGTCCCCACAAGAACAATGTTTTTTTTGAATTTCAATTCAATCTCACAGACCCCTTGTTAAGAACCCCTGGCATAGAATATTTCCCTCCATTATCTCCTTTCACAGTTTCCCACCCCAGAGGGAACAAGTGACAGCCCCTCCCATCACCTCAGGGTGGTGAAATGGCCTGTTTCCCAGGCTAAACAACCCCACCACCACTACCTTGGGAGCATGGGGACCCACAGGGCTGTGATATCAAACCAAGGACCACCTCTCTCCACCCTCAGGCTCACTCCTCTTCTCTTCCAGAGGTCTCCACTCCCGCCCTCCAGGACCTCCATTCCTTTTTCCCTACTGTCTTACCTCAGGCAACAGAACCCCAACAAACTTGACTCAATCTCAAATTTGGATCTCAGAGAGAGTCAGACCCTGGAAGGACACCTGCTGCTTAAGCCGGGGCCCCAAGCCCACCTCCCCAAGCCATGGTCTAGGGACCCACAGCAACTTCAGGAGTTGATGGGGGGAGCGGATGTGGCTCAAGCGGTTGAGCACCTGCTTCCCACATGGGATGTCCTGGGTTCAGTCCCTGGTGCTTCCTACAAACAAAAACAAACAACAAGCAAACAAATAAAAAAAACAGCTCAAGAGAGCCAATGTGGCTCAGTGGTTGTGTGCCGGCTTCCCAAATACAAGGTCTGGGGTTCAATCCCCAGCCCCGGTACCTAAAAAAAAAAAAAAAAATAGTTGATGAGGCCGAGGAACCTTTGAGAGATGATGTGCATTTTGATCCTTATCAATTAAGCCACCTTTACCAATTGCATCACATCAGATCAAGAACCGTAAACCTCAGTGATATGAATCATTCGTGTTACAACGGAGAATTTCAGGAAAATGCAAATCACAGAGGACTGAGATTAGTTCCTGGAGTAAATAAGGCAGCAATCCACAGCTCCAGATCCAAGCCACCTGCTTCCAGACTGTGGATGCAGCTTGTGTCTCCAAGCAGGATTCCTGCTGAAAAGCAAAGGTGATGGAGCCTTAACAAACTCTGTGCCCCATCATTTCACTCACCAGACAACATCTCTCAGCCTTACTCTGGATAGGGCATCCCCCTCCAGCTCCCTGTTAGCCCTGGCATTACCCCATGTTCCCCTGGAACTGGAGTGAGACCCAAATACACTGGCCCAAAGGTGAGTGTCAGAGGAGAGCCAGGAACTTGCTGGCACTGCTGACTGCAAACCCCTATCTGGGGAAGAGAGGTGGCTGGAGGCCCAGCAATCCAATAAGTGGGTGACTTGGGCCCCACAGGAAGCCAAGTCTGCTCTATGCTCAATACCCCAAGGCTGCCTGGGGCAGGCATTGGCTGCCTCCTCAGCATATAGCCTCCCCTTCCCAACTAGACTCCAAAATGTTCAGCTTCAAGTTGGGCCCCTATTGGTCCCAGTCAACTGGGACATCTTGGCCCCCTGACCATATGGATTGGCCCAGGAGTAGGCACATGACCCAAGTCAGGCCAAAGAGACACTACAAGATATTTGCTGGGGTCTTACAGGAAAGATGCTTCCCTAGTCTATGGGAGCTTCTAAAAAAGACTTGCTCTCTTGGGGAGGAAGAACAGGACTCCCATTGCTCCTGGCAGCCACTGTACTACCCAGAGGAGAGCCAGCCTTAGGATGATGCCAACACCATGGGAGGCGAAAAACAGAGAGCTGAAAGTATCCATGGCCCTCTTGATAGTGAACTGCTTGATCA
The DNA here is from genome assembly GCA_029593785.1 of Cabassous unicinctus. Lineage (NCBI taxonomy): Eukaryota > Metazoa > Chordata > Mammalia > Cingulata > Chlamyphoridae > Cabassous > Cabassous unicinctus. The sequence continues at coordinate 9,184 of JAQZBX010056145.1, forward strand.
AGCCTCTCCTGAAGTCTATATTATCCTGGAAATTTTAATTATATGAATCAATAAATTATCTTCAGGAACAGCTGGATTTAGGGACTCAAAATGACATCTCCAATACCTAGTTTCTCTCTATTCCTTTACTCTAGTCTACTCCATGATGACTTTGTTTTCAGCTCCCTCGAAGTGGCAAAATGCTTGCCAATAACTCCAGGCCTGCATCTTCCCAGGTTCAAGATCCAAAAGAAAGAAAGCACCTCATCCCAGAGGTTCCCATTTAAGCCACAGTATTCAGTCCAATTGAACCAAATTGAAGGATGGACAAATAGTGGGAGCCAGATGTTGATCTCACACTGTAGGTGTGGAGAGGAGGTGGAGCTCCACTGAAGTCATATGGTCTGAGAATGGGGGGTGGGAGAAGGTCCCCAAAGGTGTCTGGAGCACTGTTGCTAGAAGAAAGGGAAATGGCTGCTGGACAAGTAAAATCCATAAATCCCACCCAAAGCCCACCCTTGTGATGGCTGCAACATCCAGTTCTAGCACTCTGTACTCCATCTCACTGACTCACCTCTCTCACTGCAATGGGAGAGTCAACACCCAAGAGATGAGCCGTCCACACGGCCTTCCACACACCACTTCAATGGTACTCTCTGACAGCTAACCTGAGAGCTTCTGTGTTAGTTTCCTGGCTGCCAAAACAAATACTATAGAATAAGATGACTTAACAACAGGAATGTAGTGGCTCACAGTTTCAGAGGCTAGAAGGCTGACTTCCTCCAGAGATGGGTATCTTCCAGCTGGCCGGCACTCTCTGGTGTTCCTTGGCTTTTCTATCCCATGGCAATGCATATGGCGGCATCTTCCACTTTCTCTTCCAGGTTCCATTGACTTCTACCTTCTCGCTGCTCTCTTTGGATTGTTTTTGTGTGTGTCCAATTTCCTTGGCCTATTAGGACATCAGTCACATTGTATGAAGGCCCACTCTCATTCAGTTTGGACCCACCTTAACTAATAACATCTTCAAAGGTCCAAATGGTTCACACCCACAGGATTAGAACATGGGATCTGAACATGCCTTTTGTGGGGGACATGCTTCAATCTCCCAACAGTCTGCCCCCTGAGCCCCAAAAAGGCATGTTCTCCCCACATGCAAAATACATTCATTCCATCACGACATCCCAAAAGCCTTAAACCTTTTGTGGGGCACATGGATTCAATCCCCAAAACCTTCTCATCAACCATAACAGTGACACCTCTGAAACAGTGATGACAAACCTCTTGCACCAGCCACTCACAGCTCTCTCAGCCCCCATACACCCTGCCACAGCCTGTTTTCCTTCCCTACTTAGCTTGGATCTGATGCTTGAGCAGCTTAGCTACTCTCCCAACGACACCCTTTTGCTACCATCCTTCTGCCAAAAGCCTAGCAAAACCCTAATCCCAGATCAGTAGGAATAGGCCTTTTCTCATACCCAGATGGCTGAGGCTGCTGGAGAGTCACCCCACTAAAATCCAGGAACCCCGACAGCAGTCCTCAGCAATGCTCACATACTGCCCCCATCCCCTCCATCAGATTCCAAACCCTCTCCACACTCCACAAGACCCCTAGGCCAACACAGCCCCTTCACTCTCAGCCTAGGATGGATGTTCCTCTCCACTGCCCCCTCCTCAAAATCTCCCCATAGTCTTATAGAGGAAGCTGCTCAACCCTGGAGGGTCTGCTCCATTCAGGAGCTGTCCCCCTGTCTTCCCAAGTAAGTGTTAATAAGGTAGGCTGTCACTGAAATGTTTACCCACCTCCAGACTCAGGATGAAGATAGAAATGGTATTTCTGATTTCTCCCCCAACATTTCTGGAAAGAATTGAAGGTACTTACAAACATACACAGATATAACAAGATTGCATACATTAAATGCAGGAGCCAAAAAGGAATGAAAGAGAAAAACCAGGATAGGGACATAAAATGGAGCAAGGAAAGAGGCTACTATGAAAACAAAGACCCACCATGAGCGCTCGGCTCGCAATGGGCAAGCCACAAACGTGCCCCAAAGCTGGCTAGCCGCTAAGATGGCCTGCTGGAAATTTCAGGGTTGGTGACATTAAAGCACCCTTGTGATTACCAAGGAGACATCCCAGCAGAAGAGGAAATGTCTCCCGAGGGATTGTAAGACAAAAATGGTGGTGGGATATTGGAAAGGTGCTCCTCCTCAGATGAGGGGTTTGAGCAAGGGGCAGGGACTGGGCAAGCAGCAGGGGCTGGGAGCTGCCATGCCTGGGGGATGCCATGTGTGCTCAGTTCCAAGGGGGCTCAGGAAGCAACTTGGAGGTCTCTCCCCAGAGGCCAGTCCATGAGCCTATGCAGGAGCAGGAGAAGCTGGGTGGGTTTCCCCAAAACTGTCTGGCCTGAGCTTCCAACCCCCCCACTCAGGGCCTCCCACCAAAGTTCCGTCCATTCCTTCCTTGGACCCCTGTTTTGGCTTCCTCGGGTTGTTGGAACAAAGCATCACAAACTGCGTGGCTTAAAACAACAGATAAGTATCGTCTCATGGTTCTGGCGGCCACAAGTCTGAAATCAAGGTGTCGTAGGTCCTTGCTTCCTCTGAGACCTGAAGGGAAGAATGTGTTCAATGTCTCTCCCCTGGTTCCCGGCAGCGGCCAGTGATCCTTGGTGCTCCTTGGATTTTAAATTAAGTGGCAGCGTCGCTCCAATCTCTGCCTCCGTGTTCACATGTCTATTTTATCTCTGAGTCTGTCTGCATCTCCTCTGTCCTTCTTAAAAGGACGTCGGTCATATCAGATTATCCTCAGGTGTGACATCATTTTAACTTGCTCAATTCCATCCGTCATGACCCTAACCCCTAGTAAGGTCACGTTCTGGGGTACTGGGGATGAAGACTTGAACATATCTTTTGGGGTGTGGGGACACAATTCAACCCCTAACAGTCCCCAACTCTTCTCTCCCACATGCCTTTAGTAAATAAGCATTGACTGAATACTGGGTGCCAGACCTGGAGATGTGAAGATGGTGGGGGGAGAGAGAGAAATGTGGCAACAAAAGCCACCGGCAGCCATTTATTTCAGCATTTCAGAAGGTGACGCAGAGTTGGGGGGCCACCCAGCTCTCATGACTCAGGTCTCAGGAGGGTCCTCTCTGGACAAGCCGTGGTGACCTGGCTCAAAGGCACCACTGGGTAGAAGGTCAAGGCTGCATGGGCCAGCAGCATGGGGTCAAGTGGATCCATGGGTGAAAGAAGGGGGAAGAGCCCTATAGGGTTGTGGCAGTTTGAGATTATTTATGAACCCCCCAAAAAAGATAACAATTATGTTTGTAAACTGGTCTTCTCCTCTGGGCATGATTCCCTTTGATTGTATTATATTCAACAGAGATGTGTTTGGTTAAATTATGTTTAGGGTAGGGCTTTGGGAAGCAGATGTGGCTCCAGCAGTTGAGCACCTGCCTAATACATGGCAGGTCCTGGGTTCAGTTCCTGGTGCCACCTAAAAAGAAGACAAGCACACAATGAACAGAAACAGAGAGCAGACAACCAGCACAAACAATGGGGGGGGCATTAATTAATTAAATCTTTAAAAAAAAGATTAGGGCTTTGATTCAACCACACTAGTAGGGTGTAAGTCAGGTCTCTACCCTATTGGTGGACTGATATAAATGCGCATTCACTCAAGAAGACAGAAGAAGACACACTGGAAGAGAGAGAGGTCCATAGATAAGGCAGAGGAGACAACTTTGATCCTGAAGCCCTGGGGAGAGATGACTTAAAGAAACAAGACCTATGCCAGCTCAGCAACCATCTTGCTTCAACACGTGGCGACTAACTTTGGTGAGAAACTAGCCTTGAGTTAGATTCTTTAAGGCCTTGTAACTGGAAGTTTTTACCCCAAATAAATACCTTTATAAAAGCCAACAGATTTCTGGTACTTTGCATCAACACCCCTTTGGCTGACTAATACAAGGGTCTCTCAAAAACAATCGGGGTCCCTGGACAACTAACAAAGTGATGACGATGGACCAGCCCGATCCCAAAAGCAAGGCATATCTTCACCTATAAGCAAAACAATTTCATTCCTCTGTCCCATAATATCTACGTCCCTTCTCAGCCTGAAGAAGCCAGAGAGGACATCACCCAAATCCCTCAGGATTGAGGAATGAACAAAAATAAGGGGGGAGTATAACTGCTGACAAAAGTGGATTTATTGTTATTGTAGTTATTATCTTGTGTTAACTGAGTAGACCTGGGGAAAGAACAAGTCCCTGAAGTCCACAGTGTCCAGGACAACTGGGTATCCAATGCCATTTGTGCATTAATGCAAATTAACTTCACCAGTTCCCCAAGCCTATGAGGTCCTGGACTGTCCTTTTATAGATGAACAATTCTATTTTGATGCCATCTTTTTTATAGTAACTTTTTTTCTGATTACAAAGGTAATATATTCTCTATACAAAAAAAAAAAATCTTCAAAATTTCAAAAGGAAAACACAAAAATTAGTCATAATCCTTGTGATTCACACCACTCCCATTTTTGGTATACAACCTTCTAGCCTTTTTTCATGCATATGTATTTTGGGGAAATCTGTATGGCAAAACTACTGTGAACAAAGTCAAAATAAAAAATAACAAACTGGGGGAAAATATTTGCAGACAAGAGCTGATTTCCTTATGGAGAAGAAGATCCTAGAAATCCTAGGAAGGAGATGGAATTAAAATACATAACAGTTGTGGTGGTTTGGAGCTGTATGTACCCCAAGGAAAAACAAGTTCTTAAATGTTATCCATTCCTGTAGGTGTGACCCTTTGCAAGTAAGACCTTTTGATGAGGTTACTTCAGTTAAGTTGTGGCCCAACCCAGTCATGATGGAACTTAATCCTGTTACTGGAGTCCTTTGTAAGAGAAAGAAATTCAGACAGGAAGAGAGAAAGCCAGAGGGAGCAGCCAGAAACTGAACATCAACAGAACCAGAAGAGAAGGGAGAGGCCAGGAGAGGCTGCCATGTGCATTGCCATGTGACAGAGGAGCCCAGGACCAAGGATCCCTGGCAGCCAGCCCCAGCATACCAGTCTTCAGGAACAAAGCTTCACTTTAATGATGCCTTGATTTGGACTTCTCTTAGCCCCAGAACCATGAGCTAATAAATTCCAAATGTTTAAGCCAGACCATTGCATAATATTTGCTTGAGCAGCCCAGGAAACTAGAACAACAGCCAAAACACATAAATTGGGGATGGGATAAATGGCATTTTAAGTGTTCTATGGTCTCTGTGTCTGCTGGGAGGCAGGTGAAGGCATCCATTAACTGCAGACTTTGATAAGTTAAAAATGTGTGTACTAAGATTGGGAACAAGACAAGAAAGCCCACTGTCACCATTGCTGTTCAATATTGTACTAGAAGTTCTAGCTAGGACAATTAGACAAGAAAAAAAATAAATAAAGGCATCCAAATAGGAAAAGAGGAAGAAAAACACTCACTGTTTGCATATGACATGATCCTGTACTTAGAAAATCCTAAAGTATCCGCGACAAAGCTACTTAAACAAATAAATTAGTTCAGCAAAGTGGCAGGTTACAAGATTAACATGCAAAAATCAGTAATGTTTTTGTACACTAGTACAGAACAACCTGAGGAGGAAATCAGGGGGAAAATTCCATTTTCAATAGCAACGAAAAGACTCAAATACCTAGGAGTAAATTTAACCAAAGAAGTACAGGACCTATATGCAGAAAACTACAAAACAATGCTAAAAGAAATTTAAAAAGACCTAAACAAATGGAAAGACATTCCGTGTTCATGGATTGGAAGAGTAAATATCATGAAGATGTCAATCTTACCCAAACTGATTTATAGATTCAATGCAGTGCCAATCAAAATCCCAACAGCTTACTTCACAGAATTAGAGAAGGCAATTACCAAATTCATCTGGAAGGGTAAGTGAACCCAAATAGCCAAAAGCATTCTAAAAAAGAGGAGCGATGTGGGAGGAATTTCACTGCTTGACCTTGAAACATATTACAAAGCTACAGTGGTCAAAACAGCATGGTACTGGCATAAAGATAGACACATGGATCAGTGGAATAGAATTGAGAACCCAGGAATAAGCCCTCACATATAAAGTCAACTGGTTTTTAACAAACCTACCAAGTCCATGCTAACAGGAAAAAACAGTCTCTTCAACAAATGGTGTTGGGAGAACTGGATATCTATAAACAAAAGGATGAAAGAGGACCCCTATCTCACCCCCTATACAAGAATCAACTCAAAATGGATCAAAGATCTAAATATAAAAGCCAGGACCGTAAAACTACTAGAAGAAAATGTAGGGAAACATCTTCAACACCTTGTAGTAGGTGGTGGTTTCTTGGACCTTACACCCAAAGCACGTGCAACAAAAGAAAAAATAGATAAATGGGACCTCCTCAAAATTAAACACTTTTGCACCTCACAGGACTTTGTCAGAAGGGTGAAAACACAGCCAACTCAATGGGAAAAAATATTTGGAAATCACATATCTGATAAGGCTTTAATATCCAGGATATATAAAGAGATATTACAACTCAACAATAAAAAGACAAACGACTCAATTAAAAAATGGGCAAAAGACTTGAATAGACATTTCTCCAAAGAAGAAATACAAATGGCAAAAAAACACATGAAGAAATGCTGAACATCACTCATGATTAGGGAAATGCAAATCAAAACTACAATGAGATATCATTTCACACCTATCAGAATGGCCACTATTTAAAAGACAGAGAACTACAAGTGTTGGAGAGGATGTGGAGCGATAGGAACACTTATTCACTGTTGATGGAATGCAGAAAGGTACACCACTGTGGAGGACTGTTTGGCAGTTCCTAAAGAAGTTGAATATAGGCTTGCCACGTGGTCTGGCAATACCACTACTGGAAATATACCCAGAAGAACTGAGAGCAGTGACATGAACAGACATCTGCACACAGATGTTCATAGCAACAGTATTCACCATTGCCAAAAGTTGGAAACAACCCAGGTATCCATCAACAGATGAATGGATAAACAACTGTAGTCTATTCACACGATGGAATATTATGCAGCTGTAAGAAGAAATGAAGTCGTAAACATATGACAACATGGATGGACTTGGAGGACATTATGTTGAACGAAGCAAGCCAGACACAAAAGGACAAATACTGTATGATTGCATTACTATGAACCAAATATATTGTGTAACATATTGTTTGATTCAAAAAATTTTTATATGTATCCAGTACATTTAATTGAGAAATATATATATTTATTCATCTGTGTTTACTTTTTAGTTTTTAATTGTTTATATTTTCAATTATTAAATGTACAAAATAAAGTAAAAAAAAAAAGAAAGAAAGCTAATGTTGTTTAAAAAAAACTAGGAGCCTTCAGAGCCTAGTTGGGGGGAAGGGGCCTCTGCATTCCCCTGGCATCCAGATTTCTGTGAGCCCCTCCCTCCAGCCAGGAGGCATCTTTTAAACCCCCATCTTCCAGCCTAACAAGCTCTGTATTATGTAAACAATAAAACTTTATGCAGAAAACAACAACAACAAAAAAAAAAAAAAACTTGTGTAGTGATTTCTGGGATGACCAATGAAAGCATTGAAAACTATCATAGGAGTCAGGACAGTATCTAATAGGAGTGGAGGGGGGTCACAATACAAGAGAGCACATGCAGTGGCGATGGGCTCTGGGGTGCTGGTCACATTTTAATTCCTGATCCACTTGTTGCTTACCTGAGGGTTTAATTCCTAATTATTCATTTGACTGTAAAAACTATGTTTTATGTACTTCTCAGTGTGTGTGTTCCATTTCATAGTTTAAAGAATATTGGGAAGCAGATGTGGCTCAAGCAACTGAGCTCCTGCCTACCACATGGGAGGTCCCAGGTTCGGTTCCAAGTGCCTCCTGGAGAAGACGAGCAACACAGCGAGCTGGTGTGACAGGCAGCCTCGATGAGCTGATGCATCAAGATGATGCAATAAGGAGACACAAAGAGGAAACACAATGAGAAACACAACAAAGCAAGGAGCTGAGGTGGCTCAGCGGAATGAGTGCCTCTCTCCCACATGGGAGGTCCCAGATTCAGTTCCCATGTGCCTCCTAAAGAGAAGATGAGGAGACACAGAGAGCACACAGCCAATGGGCACAGAGAGCAGACAGTGAGTGCAAAACAATGGGGGGGTGATAAATAAAATTAATCTTTTAAAAAAAGAATATTAAAAGATACTCAATTAATAAGGGAAATTTTTTCAAACCATTGAGACCCCATTTTTCAAAGATCAAAAAGTATGAGAGCTCACTGTGTTGTGAAGGGGGTGGAGAAACGAGCCTCCCTTGCTAGTGGGGTATAAATTGGTACATCCTCATGGAAGATACTTTGGTGATTTTGACCCAGATTTCCAAGGCACAATGCTTTGCCCACTTCTAGGATCTTATCCTACAGATATTGTCACACTTGTGCAAAAGCTGATTCATTTTAATAGCAAAAGATGGGAAACAATCTAAACATCCAGGGTTAAATGAAGAATGGTGCTTTCATATAATGGAATACTATGCAGTCATTAAAAAAGAGTTCACTCATCATATACTGAGATGCAGTTATCAGCAAGGCACATGGTTAAGTGAGAGGCAAGCTGCAGAGCAGCATGTGTGAAGTGCTCTCACTTGTGTAGAAGCATCTGGAGAGGAGGAATTACACACATGCATTTGTTTAAATATTCATCAAATGTATAAAACAGAACATTTCTGAAAGGTTACACAAGAAACGGATAATACTGGATGGCTCTGATGTGCTAGACATGGTTAAAAATATTTCTCACTATATTTCCTTTTGTACTTTTTGAACTTTAAAACAGAAAGTAAACATTCAAAAATATAAATAAGAATGTCAAACTCATGGTGAGGTTGGGGAATACTTGAACCTTGCGTCAGCCCAGCTACCCCCTCTGTGCATGAGCTTATCAAGGAAGCCTTAGGAAGGTGAGGGGTCAATGGCAAATGACAACTGGCAAGTGGCAAATGAAACACCCCTTTTATGATAAGCTGGGTGTGTGTCTAATCCCCC
>JAQZBX010056146.1:0-18256 GCA_029593785.1 Cabassous unicinctus
TTTTTTTTAAATCAACTCAAAAGGAATCAAAGACCTAAGCATAAGAGCCAGAACTTTAAACCTCCTAGAAGAAAACATAGAGAAGCATCTTCAGGACCTTGGGTTAGGCAATGGTTTCTTAGACTTTATACTCAAAGTAGAAACAACAAAAGAAAAAATAGATAAATGGGATCTCACCAAAATTAAAAATGTTTGGGCCTCAAAGGATTTTATCATGAATGTATCATGAATCTACACAATGGGAGAAAATATTTGGAAGCCACATATCCAATAAGGGTTTAAAATCCAGAATGTGTAAAGAAATCCTTGGAATCCGCAACAAAAAGACAAATAACCCAATTAAAAATAGGCAAAAAATTTGAATAGACATTTCTCCAAGGAAGATATACAAATGGTCAAAAAGCACATGAAAAGATGCTCAACATCGTTAGCTCCTAGAGAAATGTAAATAAAAACCACAGTAAGATACCATTTCACACCCACTAAAATAGCTACTACTAAAAAACAGAAAATTACAAGTGTTGGAGAGGATGTGGAGAAAGAGGAACACTCATAAATCGTCGCTAGGAATATAAAATGGCGCAGTCACTGGGGAAGACAGTTTGGCAGGACCTCAGAAAGTTAAGTATCAAGCCACCATATGACCCGGCAATCCCACTCCTACATATATACCCAAAAGAATTGAAAGCAGGGACTCAAACAGATATTTGCACAGCAGTGTTCATGGCAGTATTATTCACAATTGCCAAAGATGTGTCCATCAGCCGATGAATGGATAAATAAAATGTGGCATATATATATAATGGGATATTATTCAGCCATAAAACGAATGAAATTCTGATACATGCAACAACATGGATGAACCTTGAAGACATCATGTTGAGTGAAATAAGCCAGACACAAAAGGACAAATATAATATGATCTCACTGATATGAAATAATTAGAATAAACAAATTTATAGAGTCAAAATCTAGATTACAGCTTACCAGGAGATAGGGTGGGGGTAGGGAATCAGAAGTGAAAATTTAAAAGGTACAGAGTTTCTATTTGGGCTCAATGGAGACATTTTTGGTAATGGATGGTGGTGATGGTATCACATTTTGACGTAGCTAATAGCATTGAATTATATATTTGAATGTGGTTAAGAGGGGGAAATTTTGGGTTGTATATATGTTACTAGAATAAAAAAAATTTTTTAACCCATGGAACTGCAGAAAACAACAGAAAACCCTAAGTTAAACCATGGACTACAGTTAATAGTACAATTATTAAAATGTGTTTTCATCAATTGTAACAAATGTACCACATTAATGCAAGGTGTTAATAATAGGGTGACATATGGGAAGCTTGGATTTTATGCGTGTCTTTTCTGTAAACCCACAACTTCTCTTATTTAAAAAAAAAGTCAACATCCGGCCCTACCTCCCCCACCCCTGCCTCAGGCAGAGCTCCTTCCAGGTCCCCAGGTAGCGCAGCCAGATGCCGGCGCCCTGAGCATCTACCCAGGCCTGGCTCTGGAGTGCTTAAAGCCCATGAACGTCCCCACGATCGGTGGAGAGGAGGTCCCCTCCGCGTGAGCCCTAAAGGGGCGTGGAGGAAGCCACAGCCTAGTCACTCCTCCAGGTTTTCCCTTGTCCTCCAGGGCTGGGCGGGACTCCTGCCCTGCTGGGCCCTGGCAGGGGTCTGCGGTTGCCGGAGAAGGTGATTGCCATGTTTGCAGCTCCTTTCCTAGTGTGGAAACATCTGGAGGCAGATGAGGCTGAAGGGAAGGAGGGACTGACAGGTTGTGATGGGCCCGGTTTCGGCGCCCGGCTCCAGGCCTTCTCAGGCTGTCTGTCTGTCTGCGGGCGCCCCGCAGGCTTCCGCCCCTCTCCACCTGTGCGCGCGCCGCCCCGCCCCGTGTCCTGCAGGACCCACACAGCTGTCAGACGCCCTCAAAGGTCGCCTTGCGTCCCCCTCCCCACACTGTGCCAACGTTAACAAACCCAGCTAAGTGCCCCTCCTCCACAGGCAGTCCTTCCTAATGTCTAACTTCGACTCGGGTCCTAGCGCAGCGCCTTGCTTTGTAGGAAGGATCCTTCTGCTGTCTTGCTGGTCCCTTTCCCTACACTTGGAGGGACCCACGAAGAAATCAGTCACATTGGGATTTTTCTCTGCGCTTGACAAGGCAATTTGTGAGCAGAGCTTTCTCTCCGTCGAGATGCTAAATGGGAGCCGGGGAGGTGGGTGTGGGGTGTGTTATAAAGAGATACCCAAATTAAACATCCAGTCTGCCATGTCCTGTGTCATTCAGCGCGATTCATCTCCTCCCGGGGTCCCCGCTGGGACGGCTCCCAGAAGCCCGCCGACGTGGTTAGCTGCGCGCTGTTTATCTGCCTCCTCCACAAAGGAGAACAAATCGGCGCCCCGCGGTCCCCCGCCCCGCTGTCACTCAGAGCGCCGGGCGCCGAGCTGGAGCGGGATTCGGAGACCGCTTTCCTGGGAGGAGGCGGGGGGCAGGAGGAGGGGCTTGGGGGCTTCTAGAGACCCCTGCGCTGCTATAGGGCTCAGGAAGACACCCGCCCCCCCCCCCATTGTCTGCCCCAGTGGCTGAGCTGGGGGCTGGGGCCGGAAGCTGAGGGAAGTAGGTGTGTGCCTGAGTTCCACATTCCAGAACCTAACTCCAGGTACTACCTTCAGGCGATGTGCGGCTCTCCTGGCCCCGCAGAGAGGCCTCCTCCACCCGCCCAGCTCGTTGTGCCCCAAGCCTGCCATCCCCGCAGCCACACGCCAAGGAGAGGCGCTCAGGGGCTCAGAGGATGCACCACAAACTCATGGAAACAGCTTTTTGATGAACCACATATTCGCAGTGTTGCTTCCCAAGCTCTGAGGTCCTGGGACTCACTGGAGAATGTCCCCACTAGGCGAGGAGGTGGCACTCTGCCCAGATTTGGGGAGATGAACTTTTCCTAGTGGAAAACCAAGGGTGCTTTGGCCTCGAAATTCCAGAGAAGAAGGGAGCAGGGAGACCCCAGGAGGCTGACTGCGGCTGGCTGATTGTGCTCCGGTCACAACCACCTGCGGCTCACCTCCCTCCCACGGCCCATGGTTCCCCAAGTCTAAGGATCGAGGCTCTCTCAAGCTCTTCCTGTCCATTCCCCTGCCTCTACACTAGACAGGTCCTCCCATAGATGAGACACCACCAAGTGGAGCAACAGAGAAAAGAAGGGCTGGAGAACCGAGAGAAGAGGGAAGCAGCTGGGTTTCCTCTGAAATCCTGGTTGTGCCAAGGAAAAAGAAGGAGCAGACAGCACATTGGATTCCGGGCTTCCCCATCCAGAGTGGTAGAAAAATCTTGACATCTTTCCTTCTCTATAGCTCATCCTGGATTCTTGTCTCAGCTCTAAATCCTAATTTGCTCTGTGAATCTGGATGACCACGCAGTCTGTCTATTCCTCAATGTCCTGTTTCTACAGCAAGAAGTTTGGACACTGATGCCTGAGGGCCCTTCCAGAGTCTTTTCTCCCTGCTGTCCCCCTGAGCCCTTGCCGCCTGGTCTGAAGCAGCAGGTAACACGGGGGAAGGCAGCAATGGAAGTCAGCGACACCATGGCAGTGCCAGCTGCAAACGCCCTGCCCTCTCGTCCCCAGAAGTGCGCTGATACTTGTCAGACTGAAAGACCTGACTTTTGCTTTGGAAAAAAAAAAATGGTCCTAGAAGTTCAGAGCATTCATTATCAGCCTCTCCCGGGAGATAGGGATGAGGCAAGGAGTTGGGGGGCATCCTGCCCCAGGGCGTATTTTGATTCCAAGAGAGGTGGTGACGTACAAAACAGCACCCCACCTCCTCTCCCAGGCCAGAGCTCCCGCCCACAAGGTCCCACAAGGTCCCAGAGCTGCCTGTAGGAATGGATGCCTGCGCCTGCATCTGCTCCCGGGCCCCTCCACCTGCCCCTTCTGCAGCCAACGGGCCCTTCCAGTGGCATAGGTGGCCAGTCGCCGGGCAGGCCAGCTGAGTCAATGTTTGCTGGCTGCTTACAAGAGGAATGATGAACAAGTCAGCGTGGATGGAGAGGTCCAGCACAAAGCCATGTTAATTCTTCATAAGCTCTGCCTGCCGCCTTTTATATATCAACCTGAAATGTAATTATCTTTATGGCTGGCAGAGTAAATCACCAGTATGTGTCAAAGAGATTTGCTCCTGTGTTTTATTACGTAATATATTAGCTCTACAGTTTTAAGATGTCATTACTTGGCTAATCGCGTGAAACGTTTTCATGAGCAAACAGTGAAGCTGGCGGGAGCTGCGGCCAGAGACCTCTGGCTACATCCTTCAGGGAAATGCTGGGAGAGGCCTCAGGAGGTCACCTTGTCCAGCCCCCTGCCTCCAGGCTTAGAGAATTCCAGGCAGGTGGGAATTGGCATCATCTGAGGGGCTTTGAGAGGTGGGGGACAGGGAGTGGCCAAGGCTGGATGGGAGTTATCCAGTGGCCCAGCGATTCCACTGCTGGGTTCCTGCTCAATGGAAATTAGTGCTTGTGGTCTCAGAAAGCCATGCATGGGAGTGTTTGTAGTAGCTTTATTCCTAGAGGAAGTCAGAACCTGGAAGCAATGCAATTGTCGTCAACAATGGGAGAAATAAATTATGCTGTATTCATACAATGGAGCATTACACAGCAATGGAAAAAGAGTGAACTATCAATACCTGGACTATTAATGCATGGGTGAGTCTCAAAGACGTGCTGTCCACCTCCCGCCTGAGGTCACAGCAGCTGCCTGGCCGATTAGGTCACTCAGTTCACCCACATGCCTGACTCCCTCAGCTCCAGGAATGCCTTCGTCCTCCAGCCCCAGGGGCAGATCTGAATTTCTCAGGGTGAGTTCTCCTCCTCCTCCTCTTCCTCCCCGTCTCCCCTCCTACCCCCGCCCCCTCCAGAACAGCATCTATATCAACAGCTTGTTTTGTTGTTGCACCTAACAGTTGCGTGTGTTCTAACCCTTTCTTCTCCGGCTATGAATTTGGTGGACAAAGGCAGTGTGCTAAAATAGAAATAGCACAGGCTCTGCAATGAATCCAATCTGGCTTTGAATCCTAGCTCCACCACCTTTTAATTCTGTCATCTTGAGCAGATCATGTAAACTCACTAAGCCTCAATTTCCACATCCACAAAATGAAAACAGTAATACCTTCTTTGAAGTGCTCTTGTGAGGATGTAATTAGAAAGCATGAACAAGTTAGTTAACCTGTAGTAAATTCTTTCTTACATATTCATTGCTCATTCAGCAAGCACTTTACTAAACCCTACACTGTGCTACACACTGTGCTGGGAGCTGGGACCCAACATCACCGATGCCTAGACTGGACATCTGTGATTTCACCTGCCTAGCACCCGGTGGTCCAGCATTCTGGTTTCCTTTGGGGGAACCATACCTCCCTTGCTTGCAATTCAAGTGGTTCAGCTAAGGAAGACCCTCTGCCCCATTCCCCAGTTCAGGATATCCCATCCCCCTGGCCCCAGAGATGTGTTCTAGGGTGGTTCTTGGTCCAGATTGTTTCCAGGAGAGTCAGCTCTGGGACTTTTGCTGGAACTATTGAGCCACTGAGTGTGATCAGCTCATCTATTGGAGTTCTGAACCTGTCTTTACCAACCTCATTGGGAGAGTGTGCCCAAGAACAGCGACAATGCATAGGGAAACAGCCGAGAGATGAAGAAGGAAAAATTCTTAGTAGCTTCATTTAAACAACCAGATCCAGCCACGCCAGGACTGAGTTGGGTTTTTCTGACGCTTGCAACTGAAATAATCCTGATTAGTATACTGTCCTAGAGGTGACTAACGTTCGATGAGTTTTGGCTAGGTGCCAGGGACTGTGTCAAATGCTTCATTTAGAGGCCCCGTCTCATGTAATCCTCACAAATAACCTTATGAGGTAGGAAATGATTGTTACTAATTTCAAAGAGGAAAAAACAGAGGCTAAAGAAGTTAAGTAAGCTGCTGGAGGTCGTGTAGCTAATTAATAGGAGGAGCAGGATTCCACCCCAGGCAGAGGCCAGAGCTGGTCCTTTCTTACGCATTAGATGCTACATAGCAGGCGCGTACACAGATGCCAGTTTCCTTCCTCCCAGCCGTGTTTTATTGCTCTTTGTGTCCCCAGTGCCTCCCTGGGTGCCTGGCAGTTAGTGGGTACTTAGTAGCCATTCACAAGGTAAAACCATCCAAAGCAAAGAGGGGCGAGACCCAGCCTCGGCCTCAGAGGGTTACAATCCACAGAGGCTGGAGAAGGAGCATTTGCTCAGAGCCTTGAGAAGCTTAAAAATAAGCCCTTGGGGTTGCTCAGAGAGGGGAGAGCACTAAGGGCTGAGCCTAAAGGAGGCTGTAAGGAGGAGAGAGAACTTGATTTGGGCCCTGAAGAATGCAGGAAAGTGGAAAGAAGTGATGAGAGCGTGACAGGCAAGGGGAATAGCATGCACAAAGGCTTGGAGGGCGGGGAGAGGCGGGTGATGGGCTGCGAGGTGTCCACTGGGGCCAGGTCATAGGCGTTTTGGGGGTCAGACAGAAACTTGGACGTGAGCTGGTAGCAGGTTCCTATAGGCTTTTGGCAGAGGTAGTTACTGCATCTGGCCGCTACCAACTGGGACTCTGCTGCAGATACTTAATCTCTGTGCTCCCTGCATTGCCCAGCCCCCTCGCAGCTAGGTGGCACTTTGTTCTGGCCAATGGGCTATGAGCCTAAGCATCTCTTCCAGGCAGCAGCACAGAAGAGCAGGTGGGAGTTCCCACAGTCTCTCTTCACTTCCTGTGGCAAATATAGAGGCATGTGTTGGGATGGGCCCTCCATCAGATCCAGGCTGTCTGGATCACTGAGAACAAGAAATAAACGTATTTATCAAGCTGCTTAGACTAGAGTGGTGTTTGTTACTACAGCATAACTCTAGCCTTTCCTGACAGATATACTGAGTAATACCAGATGACCAGATGCCAAGGTCACTTGGATCAGGGCCAGGGTGGTGGTAGGGGAAAGGAAAAGTAAAGGGCAGGAGGGAAATATGTTTAGAGATGTTAAGGGGGGGGGGGTGTAGAGAGAGGAAATGAAGATTTTAAAGGGGCCATTGCCTAAGAGAGGCCAGACCAGGATTGCAGTTGAGGCAAGGGGGCAGGGCCGAGTTTGATAGCAAGAGAGTGACTTTGGTTTTGTGGAGCTGGTGAAAAATCCAGAAGGAGGACCAGGAAGCAGTGGGAAGTGCAGGTGAGCAGGTGAGCCCCACACCCTTCTCCCCCAGGCTTTTTTCTGACAGTACCCGCCCACCCCCTGCTTCGTGGGCCAGCTGGAAGAGCTCTGGCAGTGTGGCCTCTCAGGCAGTCTTTTCCTCAGGTCCCAAGATCAACACCTACAACCCCCAAAGTCCTCCCTAGATGTGATTTCTCCCTGTTATCACAGCAAATCTGGGAAGTTGTTATTGTTACCCAAGTTTACAGAGAAAGAAATAGGCTCAGAGAAACTTGCAGCCACAGCGGACCAGTACCAAACCTACTGGACTGGCCAGAAACCACTGGGTTTGTGACTCTAACAGTGGAGGTGGAGTCCCTCCCAGCTGTCGTCTCCCACACACAGGTGTAGCCACCTCTGGGGAGGGCCCCAAAAGCCAGTGACCACCTGGGAGCAGCAAGGAAGCCAGGAGAGATTTGTGAGGACTGTGGTGCCTTATATTGGGGTCCACCACCATGGGGACTCTTTTTTATGAGGAGCAGAGCCTGCCCCCAAAGCCCTGAAGTTTGTCTGTCAGAGAACTGCTCTGTCACCCTCTCTCACAGCAACCTGTACCATTCAATTTCACCAACACATTAAACTGCCCTGCAAATATACTTAGTAAATTCTTGCTCCTTTGAATCAAAGTATGGCCTTAAGACTGAATTTTGGGCAATGAGTATTAGAGAAGTTTTGGGGTGAGATTTCCAGAAGTTCCTTAAAAGGGAAATAAAGAATTGGCACAGGCTCTTTTGCCCCACCTCATCCTCCCTACTTCCTGCCTGGAACTCAGACTTGATGGCTGGAGCTCCAGCAGGTATCTTGGACCATAAAGCCCAAGAGATCCACATGTTAAGGATGGTAAAGCAGAAATGCATAAGAAGCCTGAGTCTCTAGTGCCTGGAGCTGCCCTAGCAGCCCTGAAATCCCCCCCTGTAGATGTCTGTGTCAGAGAATAAGTTCCTCATTGGAGTATCTGTGGTCACCTCTCTGTGAATAGCAACCCAAAGCACTGTAGTTATTGATGGCCAGGCACAACAAGGCACAGCTGCCACTGTCCCAAGCTCCACTTCGTTTAACTGTGTAGCAGCAGTCAGAGTAATGGCATCTGATGGCATTTCAAATCAGGAGGGAAATAACAATTTTCAATAAACCACGGGAGATTTTTAAAAAATAATAATCCAGAAGTGGAGATGTTCTGATATAAAACCCACAAGTCATAAAATAAAGTCTTGATCATTTTGATTTTATTAAAATAAAACATTTCTTTGTGGCAAAAATCTCCTATACCAGTCAGGATAGGCTAATTATCCAACTGCAAGAAACAGCCTTCAAATCTCAGTGGCAACAAACAATAAAGGATTATTTCTTGTTCATACTACATGTTCTCATGCAGGTCAGCCAGGGGCTCTGCTCCCAAGTTGTCAGTTTTGTCATCCTCACTTTGGGCTCCCAAGCTGAAGGCACAGACATCATCTGTAGCTGCCAGTTGCCATGGCAGAGGGACAGAGAATGTCCAAAGCTACTGGCTCTTCAAGCTTCAGCCCAAAAGTGACACACACGTTTCCGCTAATATTTAATTGGCCAAAGCAAGTCACATTCCTACACCTGAGTTCAAGAGAGCAGTGGCTACAGTACCTTCCCAGGGAAGGAAATTGGATATTAATAAACAGAAATACACAAAAGCAAAAAAGGCTTAACCCATTGGAAAAAGTTTTAACTACTCTTCTTACAAAGGGTTATTTTCTCTGATAAATAAAAAGCACCTACAAATCATCAAGAAAATAGCCTGGCCACATCCAATAGAAAAGCGGGCAAAGGATATGAACAGGCATTTTACAGAAAAAGAAATGGAAAGACTTTTTTTTTTTTAACTTTATTTGTACATTTAATAATTGAAAATAGAAACAATTAAAAACTAAAAAGTAAACACAGATGAATAAATATATACATTTCTCCATTAAATGTAATGGATTCATATAAAAAAAAATTTTTGGGGGGGATCAAACAATATGTTACACAATATATTTGGTTCATAGTAACGCATTCATACAGTATTTGTCCTTTTGTGGAAAAGACATTTTAGTATCATTCATAATAAAGGGCTGCAAATTAAAATTATGCTGAAACACCACTTTTCACCCATCCAGTTGGTGAGGGTATAGGAAAACAGGTCCTCTCATACATTGAGCTATAAATTGTTAATCTCTCTGGAAAGCAATTTGACATTATGTATCAAGATTTAAGTCCACACATCTTCCAAGAAGGTTATTCTACTTCTAGAAGAGTATGCTATGGATGAGCTCACACATGTGGGAAATGATATTTATTTGAGGATTTTTATTGCAGTATTGTTTGTACTAACAAAAGATTGGAAATAATCTAATGCTTTTTAATAGGGGGCAGGTTAAGTAAATTATGGTATCTCCCTCCAGTGGAATAGTACACAGCTGTAAAAAGGAATGAAAAGTTCTTTGTGTAATGATATGGAACAGTCTCTAAGACTTAATGTTAAATGAATAAAGTAAGACACTGAACAGCATGTCTTACTTTATTACTTTATTACTTTACACATATTTTTTGTGCAAAAAATAGAGAACACATATTCATAAGGGTTTATATATGCTAGAACATCTCCAGAAAAATACATTTTAAATGGGAAATATTGGTTACCTCTTAAAAGGGAAAGGAGAAGGCTAGAGAATAGGAGTTCTATATTTCCTTTTGTATTTTTTAAACTGGGAAGTAGCATGGGAATGTATTGTCTAGTCTAATGTTTAAAATGAAAATTAAAAGAAGAGCTGACCCAGCAATTCTATTCTTAGGTGGTTGTACCCAAACTAAATAAAAACATGCATCACATAAAAACTTGTACACAAATGTTCATAGCAGTGTTATTCATAATAGTCAAAAAGCAGAAAAATCCAATGTCCATCAGCTGATGAATGGATAAAGAAAACACCTGTTCAGTGGGATATTACTCAGGCACGCAAAACAATGTTCTGTTACATGCTACAGCACGGATGGCCCTTGAAAACATGCGGCTATGTGAAAGAAGCCAGACACAAAAGCCCACGTATTATATGATTCCATTTATATGAAATGTCCAGAATAGACAAATCTATAGAGACAGAAAGTAGATGAGTGGTTGGGGCCTAAGGCTGGGGAAGCACTGGGGGGAACTGGGGGGTGATTGCTAATGGGTACAGGGTTTTGTTTGAGAGGGTGATGAAAATGTCCTGAAATGTGTTGTGGTGATGCTTGTACAACTCTGACATACTAAAAGCTACTGAACTGCACACTTTAAGTGGGTGCATTGTGTGGTGTGTGATTTATACCTCAAAAAAGCTGTTTAAAAAAGAAGAGTGAGAGCAAAAGAAATGGCCACAAGATGATGATGCCTGGGGGCACTCCCTTTGAGGTCCCGTGACCCCGTATCTCAGCAGGACCCCGTGATTCAGACCTCAAGCTTTCTTGAACTATTCCTCGAGTTCATTCATAAACCTCATGAGAAATCTATCAGAGCAGTTGTCTTAGCCTGGGTTCCCCAAAATGCAGAGCCCTCCATCCAAATAACATCCCAGGGAACAGCAGTACAGGGGGTGGAGGTGGGGGGCTGGGATGAGAGAAACAAGGAAGGAGAAAGCCTTAACCCCATGCTTGGTACCTGAGCTGGTTCCTGCCCTGGCGTCTGAGGCTCGCTCCTGCTGGGGAGCCTCTGAAGAACCAGGCAAATGCACCTGAGACCAGGAAGAGGCAGGCGTTTATCGACTGGCTCCAACCCCAGCTGATCAAGGGCCCAGGGAGTGTTAAGTGCCTGGCAACTCCAGGGTTTTCCTTGCTTCAGAATGGCTAAGCAGGCTCCTACCTGGATCTGTCGGCAGAGAAACCCTGGTCAGATAGCAAGACATGCGGCCTGGCCACACTTCCTATGAGACACAGCAGGGTACATTAGCTAGCAAAACGGAGCTGGGGCTGTGAGCTGGGCAGTTGGACACAGCCCCAGTGAAGCCCCTTATATTTCACCCTTAAAAGCTTTCCCCTCGTACACAATCCCCCAGGCTTGAATCAGAGTGCCTCAACGTCATTTCCCAAAACCAAACCCATTCTAAAAAACACGTATCTGCTGCCTTTGTGGATTCTCAAAGGCATATGCTATCGGCCCCTGAAAGCACCAGATTCGATTTTTTGTTTTTAAATAGGAGTCATTCTGAGACAAGCTTGGCACAGAAGCAATGATCAGCCTGTGGGATGCTGTTTTGGGTCAACAATGGTGAGTGATTGTAAAGCAAGGAGTCTGGTTTCCTAAGCTGACTCTGATGGAGGTCCCAAAGGGAGTTTAAGGGACCTCTGAGTCATGGCAGCATTGCTGGAGGAAGCCTGCTGCCGAAAGTGGGGAGTTTTCATGTGACAATGCTAACTTTTACAGGAGCCCTGGGATCCTGGAAAACTGCAAAGGTAAGAAGTCCCCCCATCTTTCTAGTTCTGGAAAATGGCTTACTGCAAAGAACCACCCTTCCCGTATGGCTTAGAGAAGACCCCCAGATGCCCCCTGTTTCCCAATGACAAGGCCAGACACAGACCCTCCACATCCCATTCATTGCCTCGTAAATGATCAGCTGAACTACTTGTCCCCACTGATCAATGGGAACAAAATGCTTGTTAACCAAACGGTTGTGAAACTTTTCTCCTTCCTCCAGACCCCTGACCTTTCTGGGCGCCTCCCAGAAAATAGGCTGCTTCCGCCTAACACATCCTCAGATCTACTGTCTTGTCATGCCAGCCTATCATCCCACGTCTCTACACCCAGTTCTTTCCTTTACTCCTAACTCTTGAGACGCCCACTGATCTTACGGCAGAGCATTCTCCCCGTTGAGTCCCCTCCCTCTGTTGCAATAGTCCCTTTCCGCCTTACAATGATCCTTGGGAATAAAGCATCTCCTTAGCAAGTCCAGATGTGTTTTGCACTTGACACTTGGACCAACAATCATTCAAATGGAGAGGAAAGAGTGTAGGCAGGGTGGTCCCTACCCAGTATGGGGCAAAGTACCCCAGTCCGTCCTCAGTGAGCAGATACACAAGCCTCTCCCCAGCCATCCCTCCTTGGGGGCACCCAGGGTTCTCTGGTGCTTTCTATTGTCTGAAAGGAAGCCTAGAGGCTGACTCTGTCCATCTCAATGGATGACTCGGGCAGAGAGTTCTGTGGGTGCCGGCAGCAGCGTGCTCTGCAGCAGGTGATCTCAAGGAAAGGCTGCCAGCCCCAATGCCAAGCTTGGTGCCAGGGAAGAGCTCCTCATGAGCCAAGATGTTGTATAATAAAGAACTTAGGGGAAGCAGATGTGGCTCAAGTGATTGGGCTCCTGTCTACCATATAGGAGATCCAGGGTTCGGTTTCCAGGGCCTCCTGGTGAAGGCAAGCTGGCCCGCACGGAGAGCTGACCCGTGCAGAGCGCTGGCCCACGCAGGAATGCTGGCCTGCACAGAGAGCTGGCACCGCAAGATGATGCAACAAAAAGAGACACAGAGGAGAGACAATAAGAGATGTAGCAGACTAGGGAGCTGAGGTGGTGTAAGAGATTGAGCACCTCCCTCCCACTCCGGAAGGTCCCAGGATCGGTTCCTGGTGCCGCCTAAAGAGAAGACAAGCAGACACAGAAGAACACTCAGAGAGAAGACATCAAGTGCAAAACAAAGGGGGGTGGGGGGAATAAATAATTTTTTTTTTAAATTAAAAAAAAAGAACTTGACCGGTCTTTGGCTGTGGTTCCTGGAGGTAACCTCTACACCCCTGGAGTTTCCTGTGAAAGGATTGTCTTTTGTTATGTCTGGGGAGCCCACACCTGACAATGATGAGGTGGCGGGGTGGGGACACCCACACCAGTAGTCTTGGAGGGGTGAGGGGGCCACACTAGAAGACTACCATTTGACCAGGGAGGGCAGGAGGGCTGGAAATTGAGTTCAACCCCATGGGCATGGGTTTCGCCAATCACGCCTACAGGATGAAGCCCCATACTCGGGAGACTCAAAGCTCGGGGGAGCTTCCATGGTGGAGAAGCTACATCACTATGCTGGGATGCGGTCTGACGCCACGTGGAGAGGTCACGGGAGTGTGTGTTTGAGACCCTCGCAGACCTCACCCTTTTGGCTTCTTATCTGTATCCTTTTAACTCTAATAAAACTATGATTGTAAATATACCATGATCAGAAAATTCTGCGAGTAATTCTAGTGAATTGTCAAACCCGAGGAGGTGGTGGGAACCCCTAAATTTGTAGCCAGTTGGTCAGAAGTGCAGGTGGCCTGGGCCCTGGAAATCGTGGCTGGTACCTACCTGCAGGCAGTCCTGTAGAGGGGCCCTGACCCCGTGCCATCTGGCCTAACTCTGGGTAGGTCGAGTCAGAACTGAGTTGCTGTTGGAAGTGGTTGAGATTACTGCAGTCATTTGCAGTTGGTGTCAGAAGCTATTGGACGTTTTACAAGGAATTATACAGTCTTCATGCAAGGAAAGAGCTCCTCGTGAACCAAGCTGCTCATGAAGCTCAGGCAGAGTCCCGAGACAGAAGGCTACTGGCTGAGACCTCGGCCGGTGCCACCACCCTGGTGTGGAGCCAAGAAAGGGCAATTCCCCCGAGTGATGCACAGATCAGCAAAACCCTGTGGACCCACTGGGCCTGAGCCCCAAGAGCAGAATCATCAGCTCCTGTCCCCACCTAGCAGCCACCTCCAGGCTACAAACTGGCCCCGGGAGTACTGGGTCGTGGCTGGCTCAGTCTCCCTTTAACTCCAAAACCTAGGACCTCCTTTCTGTCTACTGTTCAACTCCAAGGGCAGGGGGCTGCTTTTCACTTAACTCTCAAAAATGAGTCTGCACCGTTCAGGCTGGTTTGCCTGAATCTCCTCTAGGAAAAGCCATTCTCAGGACCAAGGGGATTTTCCATCCCTGCCTAGGCTAGGAGGTAGCCAGGTATTTCTCATTAAAGAGGGGGACAGGGAGCGGATGTAGCTCAGTAGTTGAGTGCCTGCTTCCCATGTATGAGGTCTCAGGTTCAATCCCTGGTACCTCCTAAAAAATAAAAAATAAAGAGGGGGAAACCACACATCTCACCTCTAGTAGCCCGTCCCTTTGGAAGCGTCCCACTACAATGCCAAAGAGCATTTCTATGTGCTAAGATCTAAGCTAAGTGCCTTCCATGAAGCCGCCTCTAATCCTTCCAGTGGCCCAAGGAGGTGGGTTCCTTCATCATTGACCGCTGTGCCGATGAGGAAACAGCTTAGAGGGCTGAAAAAAACGTGCCGCAAGTCACACAATTAGCAAGTTGAGATGTTTATTAACTACCATGTGCATAAAAAGCACTTTTATTTTACAGGTCCATTTAATCTTCACAACAATTCTATGAGAGAAATGAGCATCATCATCATCATTATTATGCCCACTTTAAAGATGATAAAAGTGAGGTAAAAGAAAACTAAGAGTGAAGGCGAGCCCCAGGCACCTGCTTCCAGGGTGTGGCTCCTGACACCATCCTGTGGGGTGAATAGTGGCCCCCAAAAGCTATTTCCAGGTCCCACCCCCCCCATCCCTGTGAATGTAATCTTATTTGAAAAAAAGGTCTTAGCAGCTGTAATTAAGAATCTTAAGATGATATGACTCTGGGGTTAGGTGAGCCCTAATTCCAACGGCTGATGTCCTTAGAAGAGAAAGCAGTGGGAAAGCTGAGATGCACACACGGGGGGGGGAAACCCAAAGGAGGAGGCCATGTGAGGACAGAAGCAGAGGTTAGAGTTTTGCTGCCACGAGCCCAGGAGCAGCTGGAGCCACCAGAAGCTGCCAGAGGCCAGGGGGGATTCTCCCCGGAGCCTTCGGAGGGAGCGTGGCCCTGCCGGCTCCTGGATTTTGGCCTGCTTGTCTGCAGAACTGGAGAGAATCCATTTCTGTGGACTCAAGGCACTCAGCAGTCCTAGGAAAGGCATCCTGGGCCTCCGCCCCCAGGGGCCAGCAGGGCACTGGCCTTCAGCCTTCGCCAGACCCCTCCCAGGCCAGCAGGGGCTCACGGTGTTCTCTCCCAGGGAGGGGGGAGGGGACAAGCTCCTGGACTGGGAGAAGCAAGCCCTCTTCCCAGTGGGGTGCCCCGAGTGTCTGCTGGGGCCTGTTCCTGAGTCTCCGCAGCTCTGAGCCACCCCATCAGCCCCAGCGCTGACCCCTGAGGCTCCGGGTAGAATCGAGGGCGGTGGCCATGACGCCACGGGTCCTGCTCCTGGACAGAGCTCTGCCCCACCTGCTCTTCCCGCCAGGCCTGCGCTGCGAGGGAGGCTGCTTGGAAGGCGGCACCGGGCTCTGGGAGTTAATAAATGTTGACATTTGGAGAGTGGGAGCTGCCGGGGGTTTTATTGGTGTTAATGTGATGTGGGCAGGATGAGCTGCTCCCCAAATTGTTCTCTGGATTGGAGCAAGTGGAGACAGAATGGGTCTCCCCTCTCCTGCCACTCAGGGTTTCATTAAAAGCTCCTTCCCAGTGATGAAGACAGGATTGAATTAGCAGCCTCTTGTCCCTGGGCCTGCACTGGGGTGGGGATGGAGGGCAGGGATGGGGCACTTGTTCTCTCTGCCCTATTTGGCTTCTATTCCTGAGAGCTGGGGCACCCCCAAACTTCTGTCTGCACACCCACCCCTCCTCCCCAGACTTGAGATCCAGCAGCCTCTTCCCTCTGTCTGTCTGTCCGTCTCTCTCTGCCGCATCCCAATCCTCCCGGCACAGGCCGTCCTTGCTACCTTGTTTCTCCGGCAGAGGATTCTGGATTCTTTTCTGGCTGTGACAGGAGCGTGGCTCCCCACTCACTGCACGGCCTGTCCCTCCCAATGCCAGGGTTCCCTCCTCAGGCCTGGAGGGACATGGATTTCTGATCAAAATCCAGGACAGAGAAGAAGGGTCTCAGGAGGCCTGACCACAAAGGAGGGTACCACGAGGCAGAGGAGGCTGGGGTCCAGCGAGGGGTCTGGGGGCCGTCCAGCCCTTGGGGCTCAGGGCTGGCCAGTTGGGGACTCTAAGCAGGCCCCTGGGAGACGGCACTGCGTTCCCGCTGCCTGGAGCTGTGGCGGTGCTTCCCTGCCTCTCCTTTCTTGGTATTGACAGAGCTTCCAGCCAGGCCCTCCCTCGTGCCTTCCTTCCAGGGTCCCCAGCCTCCAGCCCCCCACCCTCCTTCTCACTACAGTGCCTCACCAGCCTCTTCTTACCCCTTGGCACCCCCCTCTCTTTAACTGAGACCCCATTTGTGTCCCCAGGTACCCAGGCTCCCCCACAGGCCACGCAGCCCAGTCTCCCCGGGGCATCATCCCCTTCACCTCCACTCGGGGTCCTCTGGGGAGGGCCTCCCCGGCCTTTCCTGGGGGTCAAGCCCCAGGCCACTCAGGCTAAGCCCCAGAGCTCCCGGGAAGGGCCGTGTGTGTGCATGTGTGTGGACTCGTGCCAGAGGTGCACCAAGGCTCAGGTACTGTTCAGTTTGCTAAGAGCTGCCAATTCAATATACCAGAAATGTGTTGGCTTTTACAGTGGGAATGTATTAGGCTAAAAGCTTACAGTTCTGAGGCTGTGAAAATGTCCAAAGCAAGGCCTTATCAGAGACGCTGTCCTTGAAGGTCGGCTGCTGGTGATCCTGGACTCCTTCGTGGCAAGACACTAGGGCAGCTCTTCTGGTCTGCCTTCCCCTCCAGGCTCACTTTCTCCCCACGCTCAGCTGTGGGTGAGCAGGCACAGGGCAGGGTCCGCTCGCCCCTCCTCTCTCCTCTGAGGCTTTGTTGCTTCAGCTTTGGGCTGCTCTGTCTGTGGTTTTCTCTCTCTCCCGGGTTCATCAACATCTGGAGGCTTCTCTCTGTCGCTGCGGATTTTTCCTGTGTCTGTGGCTTCTCAGTCCTCCACTTACAAAGGACTATAGTAAGAGGATTAAGACTCACCCTGGGTCCCGCCATCTAATCAAAGGCCCTTAACTGAAGCAATCTAAGCAAAAGTGAGCTAATAAAAAGGTCCCATCTACACTGGGTTCACAGGCACAGGAATGGATTCGCTTTAAGAACAGGATTTTCTGGGATCCACAGAAGACTCAAACCAGCACAGGTACCTAAACACACGAATTTGTTCTCAGCTTGCTAGATACTGGAGACTAAGCCTAGAGGGTTCTGGAATCCAGGTGTGCTGTGCCTCAGCCCCGTCTGTGCCCTGCCTCTGACAGCTGCCGGGATGAGGTGCTAACCACTGCCCAGCCTGGCACTGAGCTTAGGGCTTTGCCTGCTCTGTTTTATTAACCCTTGCACCAACCCTGTAGGCAAAGTGCTGCGACTATTCCCGTTTTACAGAAGAGGAACTGAGGCTCTGTGCAGGGTAACGGGAAGCAGCCAGCCCCCTTGGGGGTGGGCCTGTCTGCCTGACTCCGCAGCTCAAGGCCCCTCTATTGCCGCTGGCAGGGGGCAGCTGGGCCCAGGCCCAAGGCCGGTGAGCAGAGTGTCCCTGCTGGCTCCCCACCCCACTTACCCTTGCAAAGGCCCCCAGAAAGGACATCTTTCAGGCCCACCCACTGGGGACAGGTGGGGACAGGTGCTCAGGTGGTCTAGTGCTGGACACCTCAGGCTGCACTACACCAGGGAACTTTTAAAAAACCATTTTTAAAACATTTTATTATGTAAAATTTCTGAAATCAGCATTATAATGAACCACCATGTACCCATCACCCAGCTTCAAAAATGATCAACCTTTTGCTAATCTTTCATCTACCCTTCCACACATGCACTTTTTTTCCTTGAAGTATTTTATAGCAAATTCCAGACATCATTTCATTTCACCTATAAATATTGAAATAGGATAAGGGCTTCTTTTCCTTTAACCTAACTAAGCTACCATCGACACACCTAACCCAATTAGCCATGGTTCCTTAATATTACCTAACACTCTGTCTATATTCAGATTTTCCCAGTTGCCTCGAAAATGACTTTTTCCAGATTTGGGGTGATGTCTCCTGAGTCCCTTTAGCCTTTAACAGTCTCC
>JAQZBX010056147.1:0-18252 GCA_029593785.1 Cabassous unicinctus
AAGATAAGGCATTGCTGAAATGAATTAAGAAGACCTAAATAAATGAAAATGCATTCCATGTAATGGACTGGAAGTGTAAAGATTATTAAGATATCAATTCTATCCACAGTGATTTCCACATTTGATTCAATTTCCCCCAAATTCAACATTATTTGTAGAAATGGAAAATCTAATAAAATTCATAAGCAAAGGTATGAGACCCTAAATAGCTTAAACCATCAAAAAAAAGTTTTGGAACCCATATTTCCAAAATTTACAAATTATTACACAACTACAGTATTCAAAACAGTATGGTACTGGCACAAGAACAGACATGTATACCAACAAGAGAATTTAGAGTTCAGAAATAAAATCTCACATCTAAGACTAACTGATATTTAGCAAGGGAGCCAAGTCTCCAAATGTAAAAGAATGGTTGTGAATACTCACTTCACACATTATGAAAATTTAACTCACAATGGATTAAAGACCTTAATATAATGACTAAGACTATGAAATTCCTAGAAGAAACATAGGAAAATATATTCAAGACCTACAATTAAACAATATTTTCTTAGATTTCACACCAAAAGCAAAGACAAGACAAGAAAAAATAAATATATTAGACTGCAACTAAATTAATAATTTTCATGAATCCAAAGAAATTTAAATTTAAGTGAAAAGGCAACCAACAGAATGGGAGAAAATATTTGGAAACAATATATTTGAGAAGAGCTTAATATACAGAATGTACAAAGAACCACTACAACTCAAGAACAATAAAGCAAACAACCAACAAAAAGGGAAATGGACTTGAATAGACATTTCTCCAAAGAAGATACGTAAATAACCAATAAGCACATGAAAAGATGATAAACATCATTAATATTTGGGAACTGCAAATCAAAGCCACAAAAAGATAACACAACCACTAGAATGTCTACTATTTATAAAATGGAAAATAAGTGCTCATGAGGGTGTGTTGAAATATGAACACTTGTACACTGTTGGTGAAAATGTAAAGTGGTACAGCTGCTGTGGAAAACAGAAAGTTTCTCAGAAAGTTAACTATTGTATAGAATTACCACAAGACTTGACAATCCCACTAAAATATACATACCCCAAAGAATTAAAGTCAGGGAATTAAACAAATATCTGCACACCAATATTTGATGTTCCTAGAAACATTATTCACAATTTCTAAAAGGTGGAAAAAAACCATTGTCTATCTAAAGAAGACAAGATAAAGAAAATATGGTGTATATATACAATGGAAAATATTCATCTATATAAAGAATGAAGTACTGATATGTGCTGGAACATAGACATACCTTTTAAACTGAAATAAGCCAGATGCAAAGGACAAATACTGTATGGTATCACTTTTATGATACACTTATATAATTGAATATTCAAATTCATGGAATCAGAAATTACTAGTGGCAGAGTTGGGGATTGAGGATGGAGAGATAATGCTCAATTGTTCCAGAGTTTCTGTTGTGGTAATGGAAAATTTTTTGTAATGGATAATGGAAAATTGTGAATTTATTTAATAACACTGAATTGTATAATTGATTTCTCCATTGTATATGATGTTAGTAGTGGGTTTTTCATCTATACCCTTTGTCATGTTCAGAAAGTTTCCTTCTATTCCTATCTTTTGCAGTACTTATATCAGGAAAATGTGCTGTATTTTGTCAAATGCCTTTTCTGCATCTATAGAGATGCTCATGTGATTTTTTCTTTCAATCTGTTTATGTGGTGTATCACTTTGATTTGCTTATGTTGAACCAACCTTGCATACCTGGATTAAACCTACTTGGTCATGGTGGATAATTCATTTGATGTGTTTTAGAATATGATTAGCAATGTTTGTTGAGGATTAGCATTATAATTTCATTATAGAGGTTGGTCTGTAATTTTACTTTCTTGTGGCATCTTTGTTTGGCTTTGGTATTAGGGTAATGTTGACATCATAGAATGAGTTAAGCAATGCTCCTTCTACTATTTTTTTGGAAGACTTTAAGCAGGATTGGTGTTAGTTCTTTCCAGAATATTTGATAGAATTCACTTGTGAAGCCATCTGGTCCTGGGCTCTTCTTAGTTGGGAGGTTTTTGATGACTGATTCTATCTCTTTACTTGTAATTGGTCTGTTGAGATCAATTTCTTCTTTTGTCAATGTAGGCTGCTTGTGATTTTCTAGGAATTTGTCCATTTCTTCTAAGTTATCCTTCTTGTTGGCATAAAAATTTTCATAATATCCTATAATGATACTCTTTATTTCTGTGTGGTTAGTGATGATATTCTCTTACTCATTTATCATTCTGTGTATTTGCATCTTCTTTCTTTTTTTCTTTTTTCATCTAGCTCAGGGTTTGAAAATTTTATTGATCTTCTCAAAGAACCAGCTTTTGGTTTTGTTTATTTTTTCTAGTGTTTTCCTATTTTCTACTTCATTTAGTTCTGCTTTAGTCTTTCTTATTTCCTTCTTTCTACTTCCTTTAGTTTGCTGTTCTTTTTCTAATTACTCCAGGTATGCAGTGAGGACATCTATTTAAGCTCTTTCTTCTTTTTTGATATTTTCATTTATAGCTATGAATTTTTCTCTCTCAGTAGAGCTTTTGCTGCATCCTATAGGTTTTGATATGTTGTAATGTCATCTTCATTCATTTTAAGGTAGTTACTGATATCTTTTGAAATTTCCTCCTTCATCCACTGTTTGTCTAAGAGTGTGTTGTTTAATTTCCATATCTTCATTGCTAATCTGGTTCACTGGGCCTTACTGATTTACAGCTACATTCTATTTTATTCAGAGAAATTACTTTGTATAATCTCAATCTTTCTGAATTCATTGAAAATTGTTGTCACCTAGTATATTGTTTATCTTGAAGTATGACGCTTGTGCACAAGAGAAGAATGTATATCCCACTGTATTTGGGTGTAGTGTTCTGTAAATGTCTATTAGATCAAGATCCTTTAATATAATATTCAAAATCTCTGTTTCTTTATTGATTCTCTTATGAGATGTTCTGTATAATGAGCATAGGAAAGTGGAATAGAAACAATGAAACAAGAAACAGAATGGTGAAAAAATATATATAGAATGAGTTAAAAGTTAAAGTTAGTAAGCAGAGAAAAAAGGAGAGAGGGAGAAATATAAACAAGAAAAATTGGAGACCAAATAAAAGAGGTGGAATGAAAGAAAAACAGAAAACAAAAGATACAAAGATAAAGGGGTAAAAAGAAATAGCATAGGTAGAATAGATCAGTAACCAAAGGGGAAAAAAAAGAAAAAGAAAAGAAAAGAAACAATTATAGAAACAAAGGAAGGGGATAAAAAAAACAACCAAGAAACAAGTCAGCATTGACTCATTTTCTAAAAAAAAATAGGAAACCAAAGGAAAAAAAAAAAAACACGGAAAAACAGCCTTCTCTCTTAGACTCCTGGGGATCTTCTTAGGCTGCTGGTGTTCCTCAATCATTCACCCTGCAGCCTGCCCTCTGCAGATTTTTAACTGGGTTTTAGTGAGCAAAGTAAGGGAAATAAAAGAAAAGGAAACTTTTAAAAAAAATAAGAGACCCAAGAAAAGTTAATACAAAGAAAATGTCTATATGTTCCCAGGAAATAAAGTTTCAGCTGGATGCCTGATAACCTGTTGAATCACTTTTCAGAGAAGAGACAGGAATCAAACCACGGACATCATATATCATAGGCAGGAAATCTACCACTAAGCTAATCAGTCTCCTTGGGTTAATTAGCCTTTCAGAAGTCTATTCACCCCTTTACCCATGTGCAGGTTAGATCCCCAGCAGTCAGCCTAAGTGGTGCTGATTATTGTCTGTCTCTGCCTACTCACTGATGTAATTCCTCTCTTTACCTGGGTGGCTGGGCATGACCACCTGCCTGAGGCAATCCCCTTCTCCTCCCCTTGTCAAGTCAGGGTCCCTTCTGATATTCAACGGGGGCCAAGTTGGATAAACTCACTGCAAAAATCATCCAGGGAAGGATTTTCCTCACAAGGATTCTGCCATCACCCTCCCATTTGGAGGAGGGAATACGGTCTCCACCTAGTCTGTCCACACTGAGGCCTGGGTGTGTGTGCCCCTTCCAGGCACTGAAGTAGGCAGCCTATGATTATTCCTGGCTTCCCTATCTGTCCAGTACCCTCCTAGGTGACTCAGAGCACATTCTTGTGGAGGTAGATCTCTGCTCTACTCTCAGATCAAATTTGCCAGGAGTTTTACCCTCACTTAATATCTCAGGGGTGGGGAGGGGAGTCCATCTGGCAGTGAGGTGGTTTAATAACTCACTACTACCTGTTTTGTCTTCTTTGTGTCTCTTACACTCACTCTTCTGGGAGTTGGTAAAGAGTGTCCTGGTTTGCTTTGCCCTAAGGCAGGTCTCCAGGGCAGTCTCTCGCTTTTTCTTTGTTGTTTTAGTGAGACCTAAGCCTTACCCGTCTAACCCATTGGCCATGTTCCCACAATCCTCTCAAAAAAGTTTTATTTCAAAAGTGTTTAGATAGATGGTGATACATCACTCTCATTTAAGTTGCTCTATTAGACATATTTGCAAGTCCATTCTTATTGATTGACAGCATAATCCATAAGTGTTTATTTGATTTAAAATCTAATTGATTGTATATTCTTGTTGACAGTGTGCAGTCAGAATTTCTTTGCTGCTACTCTACTTTGTCCCATACGCACAGTAAGAAAATTATCCTACTTGATATTTCTCCTCCACACACATCCTTACCTCTATCAAACTTGCATAAAATATTTAATGATGATTTGACTTTCTGTACATATATCAAGATATATTTTAAAAACTAATCACTTAAAAATTATCACAACTTTCAGTCACACCAAGTATAAATTTATAATGTAGAGTATAAATAGCCTATGGAAAAGTAATCTCTCTTTACTTAATACAGGATATTTATTTAAATTCATATAACTTTTATTATTGAAAATGTGAATTTTCTTCAATATTCATGGTATGTTGAATTTTTGAGAATGAAAGCAAGGGCAATAAATAGAATGCATGGCATTTGGTTGGTATTTTTTATTGAATAGTTTATGGCTATTACATCTTCATGTTGTGATTCACACCTGATTTAGAGTAAATCACAATTTATGAACCACATCCATAAATACTTGCATCAGTAGTAAATAGAAAAATGTAGGGATGTGAATGTGGCTCAGGTGGTTGAGTTCCAGCCTCCCACATGGCAGGTCCTAGGTTCATTTTCCAGTGCCTCCTAAAACACAAAAATAAACAACCAGCCAAACAAACAAAAAAGCCAACTCAGGGAGGCTAATGTGATTCAGTAATTGAGTACTGGCTTCCCACATATGAGGTCCCAGTTTCAATCCCCAGCCCCTGGTTCCTAAAAAAAAAAAAAAAACTGTACTTCTTAAAGATAAACTAATCAAGTCTCCCAATTTCTCAGGTGAGGAAATTAAGGCCAATGAGGTAAAATTACTTACCTAGAGTAAAAGGCCTAGTTAGCGACAGAGCAGAAATTACAATCCAGGATTTCTAAAGCCCAGAGATGTGCTCTATACATTAAACCATGTGGCTATTCTAGGTAGTTGAGCAGTTTTAATGATGCTCCTGCTTCCCTCAGAAGGATCTCCATAGTAACCAAACTCCCAAGGCATTCAAAAAATTTCTCTCCAATGTTTTTTCATATTAAACAGAAGCGTTTTGTCTAAAGGTTTTCACACACTAAGTGTGTGTCTTTGATTTCTCTTCACTATGAATTTTCTTGTGTTTTTAAAGTTATGTGCTTCAGCTGAAGGTTTTCCTACATTTATTATTTTTGTAGGGTTTCTCTTTAGGCTGAGTTTTCTGATGTTTTGTAATATCTGTCCTTTGGCTGAAGGCTTTGCCACATTAACTGCTTTCATAAGGTTTCTCTCTGTTATGAATGATCTGATGTTGAATCAGGCCTGGGCTGTTACTAAAGGCTTTCCCACATTCATTACTTTTATAGAGTTTTTCACAGTATGAATTTTCTGGTGATTTGTGTGGTTTGTATCTGACTGAGGGCTTTTCCACACACATTACGCTTATAGGGTTTCTCTCTTGTGTCAGTTCTCTGATGTTGAATAAGTGCTGACTGATCACTGAAGGCTTTTCCAGTCATTGCACTTTTAGGGCTTTCCTCCTGTATTAATTCTATATGTTGAACAAAAGTTGAACAGAAACTGAAAGCATTCCCACAATCATTACATTCATAGGGTTTTCTTTCCTGTGTGAGTACTCTGATGCTGAAACTGGCCTGAAGAGTCACTAAAAGCTTTCCCACATTCGTTACATTTGTAGGATTTTTCTCCAGTATGAACTCTATTATGCTGTATCAGGAATGAACTCTAGCTGAAAGTTTTCTCACATTCATTACATTTATATGCTTTCTTGCCAGTATGACTTCTCTGATGTTGAGTAAGATATGTGCTGCTGTTTAAAGGCTTTTCCATATTCCTTACATTCATAGGGTTTCTCTCCAGTGTGAGTTCTTTGATGCTGAATAAGGGCTGAACAATCACTAATGGCATTCTCACATAGCATAGGATATATTTTAACTTCACTAGAGCCAGGAACACTGAGCAATGTTTTCACAGAATCCCCATAAGTTCTTTATCTACCCTTGCTCATTGCCCCATATTCTCAGTATTAGTATACATTTGGGCATTTTCTGAAGGATTGCTTAACATGAAAGATGCTTCAAACTATCTTTCATATGACAAATAAAATTCACACTGTATCTAAATAGACCTGGGCATATTTCTCAGCTTTGATGAGTAAGAGGAATCTGATGTCCAGGTTTTATTAAATCCATAGTATTTTTATATTCATTAATACACAGTACTCAAAAGAAGATAATTGCAGGAAAATATATTAAAAAGTTTATTTACTTACATTCTTTGAATAATTCAGGAGCATATTGTAGCATAATTTATGTACATCTAATTTTTTTTTTAGTTTCAGAGACCCTTTACATTAAAAAAAATTGAAGACCTCAAATAATTTATTTATATGAGTTACATGTATTGAAAACTACAATATTGTAAATTAGAATTTTTATACGTGTAAATTCTTATGTAAATTTTTAAAAATAATAAAGCCTGTAAATATTGATGTAATAACACAATTTTTGAAAAATATTATCTCATAAAGATTTCTGACTAAGAGCCCATGAGCATTTTGTGTTGACTGAGTTTGGTCCACACTCAATGCCCACATTCTATGCCCAAGTTATTGTATCAGGCTGCATATGGGCTGTTACGGATTCTCATGGCAGAATGAAAAGATATTGTAAAGAAGTTCCCATATGTTAGCTCCTAAACCCACATGCTTTACTTATTATCATATTTTTCTGGTCAAAGAAAATAAAGTGAACCACTATACTATTAATGAATTAGGACTCTATTTTCTACTTCTATAAAGGGTAAATCAGAGAGGACCATTTCTTAAAGGGCATGCATATTTTGAATAATTATGTACATGAGTTTATATTTATTAAATTCATTTATACAATCTATGAATCTTCATTTCATGACAAGATGGTGATTATTTGTAAGATGGAAGAAAGGGTTAAGAAAAGAGAGATAAAGAAGGTAAACCATAGTATCATGGATTGTTTACATTAAGATTATTTTTATAATTACTCATTGATATCTCAAAATAGTTTAGCAAATATAATAGATACTTCAATATCCAATGAATAATATATAGGTAGAATACCTTGATGAATATTCATTAAATTTAAAGTGATGAAGCTTTCTTCAACAAAGTAAACTAACATCTTTTAATATTTATTCATTTTCTTAAACTTATTTGTCAAAAACTTGAATTATAATTGGGCATTAAACTTCTGAAATATATTGCTTCTAATTTGATAAGTATTTGTTCTCTAATAGGTGCACATTTCCTTCAGATAATAAAACAATCATACAAAATTTCTATCACTTAAATTCACCTTTTCAGTTGAAAATCAGTTTTTAAGACCAATATATTACTTGATATTTATCCCTCATAAAATAATCATTCTATTCATTAAAATAATGCTATCCAATAGTTAATAATTATATAATATCCTGTCAAGAAGCATTTCCCTTATAGCATTGTCTGTTATTTTGAAAATCTAATATCTAATTTTTAAAAATTTCATATCATACATTCAAAAATTTCCATGTGCTTTCAGTGAAGCATATCAAGCCAAGGTCCAAATATATATTTTTTCAATTTTAATGATCATACTCCCAAA
This sequence comes from Cabassous unicinctus, assembly GCA_029593785.1. Taxonomy (NCBI): domain Eukaryota; kingdom Metazoa; phylum Chordata; class Mammalia; order Cingulata; family Chlamyphoridae; genus Cabassous; species Cabassous unicinctus. The sequence goes on from JAQZBX010056147.1 coordinate 8,254, forward strand.
TATAATTTAAATTAAAGTCATTTGAAAATGAGTTGTGTGAATTCAGAAATAAACAAAAAATCCAATACAACAAAATAAATATTCACGGTACAACAATACTTACTAATGCTAATTTAGGAGCACAATATATGACAAAGATAGTGTGTGGTAGTATAGTTTCAATAATTTGTACTTTTAACTTAATGATGCTTAAATATTTGGATATTTATAGATGAAAAAATAAATTTCACTCCTTCCATTCACTTTATACAAATGACACAGTATAAGAACTAAATATGAAAGTCAAAATCATAATAGCTTTAAAGACATTGGAAAATGTCTTCATAATGCCACTCTAGATAAGTATTTTTCATAAAACAAGTAAAACAGAACGTAAAGAGAATATATTGATCATATTAGAATTGAGAATTTCTTTTCCCTAAAGCATATGGTAAAACTCAAAATTCTGCGTAACAAACTGGGGAAATGTAAATGTCACAAAAATGGTAGACATGAATTTCACAGAAGAAAATTCCAGATTAACTTTAAAGTTCATTAAAACTTAACCACATATACACTGTGTGTTTAATACACGGTGTCAAATAGAATACAGATTATGACAAAGCACAATCCATCTCTTTAATATACAATAGTCACTTCTCACTTATACTGTATGTGCCTGCTTCATGGTCAAGCTTTTTATCAATGGGGTACTGGTATACTAACTTCTTATAAAGAGAAGTATTAATATGTTAATAATAAGTCAATATAACTCAATAATACTATATTAAAATTAAAGATTTGAATAGACTACACTCATGGGCAGCATTATGTGCAAGGGACTTTTTTTTTATTTTTGGTTACTGAGACAAGAGCTCTTTTTTAAATATATGTATATTTTTAAATTTTTAAAAGATACTTAGATTACATAAATGTTACACAAAAAATATACGGATACCCATATGCCCCACTCCCCACACCTCCCACACCCTCCCACATAAACAACATCCTTCATTAGTATGGCATATTCATTGCAATTGATAAACCCATCCTGGGTCATTGCCACTAAGCATGGACCATAGTTCACCTTGTAGTCTACACTCTTTGCCACACAGTTCTGCATGTTATTAGATTATATAAAATGGCCCATATCTGTTGTTGCAATGTCATTCAGGACTATTCAGAAGTCTCAAAGAAGTGCCTGTATTACAACTGTTTTTCTCTCTCCATGCCACCAGAAATTCCAGTGGCCACTGCCTCCAAATCAATGTTGTAATTTCTTCTATTGCTAGAATCACAATATGTCTATAATATAATACCAGTAAGTCCACTCTAGTCAATAGTTCATTTCCAAATATGAGGATTCTCGGATGGTGATGTGCACTCCACCTCTAACTGAGAGGGAGCTTCAATCCCATACAGCTGATGGACAGGACTCTCTTGCTTGCAGTTGTAGGCTCTCTTGTTTTCTTGGTATGGTGGTTGTCAATCCTCACGTCCTTGTTATTTGTACTGGGTGAGTCCAATGAACTGGAGAGTAGGTGTTGCAACTCCACTGAGGCTCAGGGCCCAGCTGGCACATGGACAGCCCAAAGATTCCAGTTCCTTTGATGTACAACTACAAACTCCAGCACCAAGTATAGGTTTAAATAGAAGGGGCAGATAAGTCCTGTGCAGGGAAGTCATAATTGAGACCAACTCTGTCACTCTCAGGATCACAAACACTAAAGTAAGACCTAATGGCAAGGTACCAAACTCTGGGGGCTATCTGCCCTCACCATAGAACCTGGGTGTCTCCAGAGCCCTCAGGAGCCCCACTATTTGGGGTTGCATTTTTTATAAAAGAAGCAAAAGAGAAAATAAACAGAATATATTGATTATATTAGAATTGAGAATTTCTGTTCTTCATATCGCCTATTGAATGAAGGATATATTAATTAAAATATAAATTTAGAAATACCAGTATTGAACTGCAGAAACCCAAAAATATATTATCAAGCTATAGAGAAAAAAATTAAAAGAAGGTAGAAATAGAACATTATTTTTTGAGTTGCTGTATGTAGGCTCAAATTACATACATTTTAATTCCTTAATGCTGTAGATTTTCTAGATAAGATTTCTAAAGTAAAAAGGCAACCTTCATTGGATTCAGTTCTGAGTTATGATATGGCTAATTAGTGTAACTGTCAGAGTGTTGGCTTAGCTTGTGAGAACCAGAATTATAAAACACTTTTCATATTGAGAGGCTAAAATATTACATATATTATTTGGGATAGGTGTATCATAAAATATAAAAATATATCTGTCATTCTGCATGCAAAGTCTAAATTCCATTTGTTGATATATTTCATTCTATGGATCAGAAGGAGGGACATCCTAAGAGATGTCACCACACTCTTTATGGGGTCTGGTCACCAACAGAAGTAATACTGCCACATATCTGGATAAGGCAAGGTTTTACTCACATACAGAAGAGACAGAGAAATGTAAGCTTTAAAAGAGAACATCATTACCTCATAGCCAGTGGGTCTCAATCGATGGCCAATGCCAGGAGATGGTTTATGTGCATCACCCCTCCCCATGTTTGTGTGTTCTAGTGGGGGAAACTGGCCCCTCCCCATCAGAGACAGATATATAACCAGGGTGTGAGAATGATGTCTAAATGATGCCCACCAGAATAGACAGTTTCCGGTGAGAATCTACATATTATAGCTCTGATAGCTTTTTCTGGTTTTCTTCAATTAAATATTTCAGATTTTTCAGGGGGTTAAAAACCAAAAATTTATATGTGTGTGCATTTGTGTTACTGAGATAATTATTTCAAAAATCACAAAAAGACATAGGATTATATAACACAAACTTGGAATCCAATGTAAACCATGGGCTATAATTAATATTACATGTATAACAATATTCTTTCATCAGTTGTAACAAATGTACCACACAATGCAAGGTGTTACAAATGAAGGAAGATATTTAGGATCTCTGTATTTTCTATAGGATTTTTCTATAAATATATGCATTATCTAATTAAAAATACCTGTATATATCATATTCAATATTTTAAAAGAGGAATTTAATTCTACACTTAAATTGTTGGGACTACTCTAACACAAGGAACACAGTGCAACTGACTTTGACCTCCAGTATCTAAGAGTGCTGGGCATTCTGATGGACAAAGTTTAGGTGCATGTTCTATGCCAGGAAAAATATATCACTTTTTCATAATTAAGTCTAGACATGGTGTGAATAACATACAGAACATAAAATGTACAGATGGTGTCTTTTATAATTTGTGAAAATATGGCTCTTACAATATTTCAGCAAATTTGGGCTAAGTAGTGGTTGGGGTAGCTGGGGGACATTTTTCCTCCAAATGAGTCTGATCACCCTGCTGGGAGAGATCTTATTAGTTATCATCTACAAATATGACCTCATTTTTAAAACAGTGCACACAAATAACATCTATGAGTGGTATGTTCCATGGGAAACACAGGTGGGAGCTTCTACATGGCCCAGTTGTCCATTTGAATTCCCTGCCTGGCCTATAATACACAAAAACTTAACATCTGAAACTGAGCACTCTTCTCCTTGGGCACCTGAAACTCACAAACTTCAGCAGCTCCATGGGTTCTTGTCTACCAAGGGTACAGCCCTTCTCATGTATATCTTGTAGTTGGTATCCGGGTGGTAAAGCAGATCTTGGTTTGGACATTGAAATAAAGCAGTGAATGTTATGTTGTGTTACTGTACTTGCTGCCTTTGAAAGCATGGGATATGTTGTCAAAGCAGTTGGCCTCCTATTTTGCCCCCCAGATATGCTTTAGGCTGCCACATGCCAGAGCAATCAGACTCAAATCACAGCTGTACCAAGCCAATCCTGAAATGTCCAGCTTTAATGCCTCAACCTGAAACCATTTGTTAAACCAGTTTCTACTAAGTAGCTGGAAAGTTCTGTCTTAATTTTCGTTCATGAAAGAGAAAGAATGAGAACTTTTGATAGAAGAACATAAAAATTTTCTACTACTAAGTCAACCTGCAGGTTATGTCAAATCAATGTCTTAATAATCTTAGTAATGGTTCAGATCTTGTACTAGGAAATAGTTTCATGAACTTTACATCCAAAGCACAAATAAGAAAACAAAAAATAAACAAATGGGACCTCCTCAAAATGGAAAGCATTTGTACCTCAAAGGAGTTTGTCAAGAAAGTGAAAAGGCAGCCTACTCAAGAGCAGAAAATACGTGGTAAGGATATATCAGATATCAGGCATATATCAGATATGCCTAATATCAAGCATATATAAAGAAACCCTATATCTTGAAAATAAAAAAAACAAACAACCCATTTTAAAAATGGGCAAATGATTTGAACAGATAGTTTTCCACAGAAGAAATACAAATGGCTAAAAAGCACATGAAAAGATGCTCAACATCACTATCACTAACTATTATGGAAATGCAAATCAAAACCACATTGAGATATAATCTTACACCCATTAGACTGTTGGCTAGTAAAAAGCAGAGGACTATAAGTGTTGGAGATGATGTGGAGGAATGGGAACACTCATGCACTGCTGGTGGGAATGTAGAATGGTGCAGCCATTGTGGAGGACTGTTTGGTAGTTCTTCAGGAAGCTAATTATAGAATGGTCATATGCTCCAGCAATCTCACTGCTGGGTATATATCAGAAATACTGAAAGGAAGGACACGGACAGATATATGCATATCAATGATCATAGTGGCATTGTTCACTATTGCTAAAAGTTGGAAACAACCCAAATGTCCATCAATAGATGAATGGATAAGCAAACTCTGGTATATACATACAATGGAATATTACTCAGCTGTAAGAAGGAATGTAGTATAATACACTGGACAACATGGATGAATCTTGAGGACCTTATATTGAGTGAAGCAAGACAGGCACTAAAGGAAAAATATTACATTACCTCATTGTAATGAATTAGGTAAATTGAGCAGATTCACAGACTAGAGCATGGAAGATAGGGTCATAGGAGGTAGTGAGACGATGGTTGTGAGCCAATGCCTATAAGGGTAAAATCAGTGATAAAGAGGAAGTGTGTAGTTGTACAGTGGAAGGTCATGACAGTGGTTCAGTGATATTGGGTTGGGCAGTGCTGGTTTTTCAGGGGGGTAGGGTGGGGAGGGTGGATTGGACTGTCCATGGAACTGGGGAAGCATTGGGGAGGAAGCAGGTGAACACTGATGATTTGTGGGTATATATTGAAACTACAAGGTTGAGAATGTTCTGTTGGCAATATGGCAGGGGAGGATTACTGGTTTAGTGTTTTGGATGTGGGGCACATTTGGGACAGGGTGTACCTGGAGCAGGCCTTTAGGGAGTATGTGAGTGTTCGTCTTGTCATAGTGTGCTGTCTCAGGGGGTGGAGACCCACATAGTGAGCAGGAAGGTGTTGGATTCCTATCCTGAGGAGTCTTGTTAAAATAGAGGGGTGGGAGTGTCCTGAGAGCATAGGCTGTGCCTAATAGGGGCGGACAGACCAGAATGTCAAGCCTTCAATGTTTTTGCAAGCAACAATGAATCTTGTTCTTCAAGGAGTGAAGCTTGTATTTCTTATTTTAAAATATATAATTATTTAATTTTCTTATTAATTGTACTTGGTTATTTTGTTGACTTCATTTTTGAAGAAGTTTTGGATCACAGAAGGGTTACAACAGTGACGGAAGAGGATCATTGGTATGAGCTGTCAGTGATGGGGGATGCACGGGAGGTGGTTCACCTGGGGCATATCTCTATGACATATGAATGTGTTCCAGTGCTCATGGGGCATTGCCAAGGAGGGTGGAGGTCCACACCATAACCAAAAGAAAACTGAATCAGCATCCTGGGGAGCTCTGCCACATTCTCTAATGGGACAGCAAGAATACCCCAAGTACAGGGGCACTGCCTAGTGAAGGAGGAAAGACCATTGCAACGGGCCCTTGATATTGATGATTGTACTTATGATCTTTGTTTTTAATACAGAGAAAAAGTATCCTCCAAAGTTAGGACACTCTTTATGGAGAGCCCTTGGAATTTGAAAGATGTCTCCCATATACAGTGGAGTCTACTGTGCTAGTTTATAGGGAGGTTTCCCCATGATGATAGGTCATATATCCAGTATACTAGTGTAGACCACTATGATGACAGGAGGGCTGGAATGATGTGGCGAGATGGACTGTCATTTCAATTCAAATGCTGACAGAGCCAGCAGTTGTTCTGGTTGGTAGCTTTATCTAAAACCTGTATTCATCCCACAATCTTCAGGATTGGGGGATGAACTGTGGACTAGAGTGGACTTATTGTTATTCTACAATAGACATTGTGATTCTAGCAATGGAAGAACTTATATCATTGAAGTGGAGGCAGTGGTCACTGGAGGTTCTAAGGTCAGGGAGAGGATAAACATGTGAAATACAGGGGCATTTTTGGGACTTCGTAATTGTCTTGAATGACATTGCAATGGCAGATACAGGCCATTATATATCTTTCCATAACATACAGAATTGTGTGGGAGAGAATGTAAACTACAATGTAAACTATCATCCACACTTAGTGGTAATGCTCCAAAATGTGTTCATCAATTGCAATGAATGTACCACACTAATGAAGGATGTTGTTAATGGGGGTAAATGTGAGTGATGTGGGAAGCAGGGCATATGGGAATCCCTTACCTTTTTTATGTAATATTTATGCAATCTAAATATCTTTAAAAAAATTAAAATCCTTTTTTAAAAAGCCTGTATTAAATGTGGCCATGCGTTATATGGTTATACTTCACTGTAAGCTAGCCTATGTAGAGAAAGAGACAACATTACTGACTCCCTACCCTTATGCACTGGGGTTGAAGATATTCTTGCCCAAAAACCTGATGTGAGAATTGTCCAGGTATGGCCACTAAGCTTGTCTTTCCAAGTATTGAGGCAAGAGATTTTATGGCTAACAATTGCCCTGTCATTTAACCCAGATTTTTTGGTCTCCTTCATACAGTTCAAGGAGGGAAGTTCATCTTGAAGAGATTTGTTATAGCATATAATGTTCCCCAACTACACTAAAGGGTTGGGAATCCAGGTATAACTACAAGCAGCCTAGTGTCTCAATGTTTGGTCACCTCTTCCCTGGTGCTCATGGAGTCCCACAAGGGTAAGACACATGAGTGTAATGTAATATCCAGGTTGGAACTGGGAGGCTTTGTATAAAACTGCAGTAGCCCAGACTGCAAAACAATCCCAGAGAGTGTGCTCCTGTTGAAAATAAGGAACAACAGCAGTTAGGTGTGACTTAGACTCATCATGCCTAGTGTAATCCAGAGGTTGCCTGGTCCTACATACCCTCTAAATTCAGTAATTCCTTTTGCTAGAGTGCAGTGTTTAATGTTTAATTATTTTCAGTTAGTTGAGAGTACTAGTTAGTAAGTTGGCTTTTTGATGCCTTTTCTGTAATTATTTTTTAAGTCTTCTACTTTAAAGTTTTATTGTCCATTTGTTTTGGGGTGATGAGAAGCATTAAAGACCTACCTTATACCATGGGAATATGCTCATTTTTTGGTAGTTTGCACTGTAAATTAACTGTCATAGTTTGATTGGAATCCAGTTGTATATCTGATCACAAGACACAAGTGTTTTCTCTATGGCTGTAACACTGGTAATAGTTTCCAGATGGTGAATGGAACTTGTCTTATATCTGGAGTATGTAAATATAACATGGAGATATTAATTGAGGCTGTGTCTAGGAACATTGGTTTTATGTGGATGAACAACAACTACTATTTGGGGACTAAGCCCAAACTGATGTATTCCAGTCTACCATGTTGTATGATTTGTTAGTTGGCATGAATCACAACTGTGTTGACTCTTTGGGTTTTACTTTGTGTAGTGTATATTTTTTAAATAAACTTTTATTAAAGTCTATCATTCATACATGAACATTCATAAACAATAAATGTATAATAAATTTTGTGAATTTAATAAACAAATATACATTATTAACTCTATGAGTTTAGACAATATATTGAGTTCATAATATTACAGCACAATCATACATATATGCTCAACTGATAAATGACAAGGCCACCTAGCCTACCCAACTAGGACAGAAAAGATAGCCTCTTAAACAAATGGTGGTGAAGTTGTGAAGCATATGGCAACATGGATGAACCTGGAGGACATTATATTGAGTGAAGCAAGCCAGACAAAAAAGAAAAAATACTGTATGATTTGTGTCTCAGTGGTTAAGCATTGGTTTCCCATGTCCAAAGCCCCAGGTAAAACCTCCAGCCCTGGCAACTCAAAAAAAGGAAACAAACATGCATATAATCATACAAGGCTTGTATACATCTCCCCACCACCAACACCTTCATTTTTGTGAAACATATTTTACAAACTCTGCAAGAGTATTGTCAAAATATTATTACTGGGAGGAGGGGCAAGGTGGCAGCAGAGTAAGGAACTCTAAGAATCGGCTTATCCTATAGGGCAGTAAGTAATCATCCAGAGCTATCTAAAGCACCTGTTTCAGGCACCCAGTAGACCAAAAGAGCATCCTGCAACATCCTTGAAAAAATGGAAGAAGGAGACTGCCCATCTGCAGTGACAATTCATGAGTAGAGCATTCTACACCATGGAGGCAAGTGCTCATACTCCACTGGCAGTGCAAGTGGCCTCAGGAGCTTTTCTGTGGCTGGTCTTGTAGCTCCATTTCCCAAAAGTGGGATAGGAAGAGGCAGTTTGGCACTGGCTTCAATTACTGATTAGTAAATTCAGCTGGCTAAAGTATAGTCCTAAGAATAACTAAAGTTTGAACCTGTCCAAATTGGAAAGAGGCCAGTGGCTGCCATTTTAACTCCCTGGCATGAGGGGAAGCAGGGCTGGCTGAAAATCACAGTGATGGAAGAGTCTGGTTTCTTTCCACCTGGATCAGATTGCAGTCATAGCCTAAGCTCCAGCACCACCCCTGTCAGGGAGGAAACAGGGGATCCTGCACCAGCCTCTGTAGGCAACTGCAGGTGCTTTCACCCAGCACAGAATGAATAGACAGACACCTGGAGCTCTATCCCTACTGACCACTGGGGTGTGAGGGGAGCTATGTTTCCTCAGCGTCCCTGGGCAGCTGTGGGAGATTTTGGCCCACAATGACTGCTTTGTTGAGCAACTTTAGCTCCAACCCTGGGCCCTCACCCATAGGAAAGGAGGAGGCTAGTGTTTCTTCACCCTCTCTGGGCAACTGTGTGAGCTTTCAACCTGTACTGAATATTTGGACACGTGTATCTCCTTCCCTAGCCCCCAACAAGACAGAAAGGAAGCTGTGATTCCTCAGCTTCTCTGGGGAACTGCAGGTGCTTTTGGCCCACATGGACTGGTTTGTCGAGCACTAGGGGCTCCATCCCTGCCTCTATAAGCTAGGAGGGGCTGGTGTTTCCTCAGCCTTTCTGCACAACTATGGGTATTTTCATCCTGCACAGACTGATTTATTGAGAACGTGTGGTTCCATCCCCACCACTTAAAGGCAGAATGGACAGTATTTCCTCAGCCTCTCGGGGCAACTGCAGGTGCTATTGGCCTTCACGGATTATATTTTTAGACACTCTAGAGTGTCTTTCCCCACCCCTGGTAGTAGAGGAGTGGAAACTGTGCTATATCAGTCTACCTCAGCATCTGCAGTCATTTTTCACCTGCATATTTAGTTTGCTGCTTACACCTGCAGTTCCATCACCACTACAGTCAGGGGAGAAATGGGCAAGAAGCTGCATCAGTCTCTCTAGGCAACTACAGATGGTTGGCTTGGATTATTGCACTTAGCTGTGGCTCTGTCCCTACCCTTGGCATAGGAGAAATTTGGGAGAAGCTTTGTCTGTCCCTTCAGCAACGTGGGCACCTTCAGCCTCCACAGCTTACAGTACCAACTATATCCTCATCTCTTACAATACAACCAATTAGCCACGGAAAAAAGGGAAGAGAACCCTAAACTAAAGATAGAAACTGCACCCAGAATGAATA
>JAQZBX010056148.1:0-18254 GCA_029593785.1 Cabassous unicinctus
AAAAAAGACAAGACACAAATGACAAACAAAAAAGAAAATATATGCAATGTGTCATAGCCAAAGGGGCTAATTTTCCCAGTCTGTAAAGAACTTCCTCCAATCAATAATAAAAAGGCAAACTATCAAAAAGAAAATGGACCAAGCATATGAAAAAGCAGTTCAAAGGAAAAGAAATACATTTAGCTTTTAAATATATGGACAGAAGCTCAAATGTTCAGCAAGAGAAATGCAAATTTAAATGAAAGAAATCCTTTTTATTTTTTAGGCAGTCAAATATTAAAAGTTTGATCACATACAACACAGGAGCAGGCACTCTCATACATTATAAGTTGGAGTAAAAATTGATACAACTCTAAGGAGGGCAATTTAGCCCTATCTATCAAAATAGACAGCCCTTGCAATTCTGAGAATTTATTCTATGGATATACTAACTCAAATGGAAAAAAAGTCATAAGAACAAGGGTATTTGTTGTAGCATTGTTTGCAATAGCAGAAGATTGAGAACAATCCAGAGGATGAGCAATAGGGTAGTGATTTAAGAAATTACAGTATATCCAAACACTGCCATACTAAGCAGTCATTAAAAAGAAGGGAAATGAACCAAATATATTGCATAACAATTTGTTTGATTTTAAAAAAATGTATATGTGCAGAACTGTGTGGGAGAGAGTGTGGTCTACAATGGGAACTATGCTCCACGCTTAGTGGCAAAGCCCCAGGATGTGTATATCCATTGCAGGTGATGTGCCACACTAATGAAGGATGTTTATGTGGGATGTTATGGGAGGGGTGGGAGGCCGGGGAAGGGAATCCCTATAATTTTGGTGTAACATTTATGTAATCTAAGTACCTTTAAAAAAAAAAATCACTATTTAAAAAAATGTATATGTATAACAAGGAAAAAGTCTCCCTTCTTTGAAGCTTCTATTTTTAAAAAATATTTTTTTATGGAGAGCTCCAAAATGTTTTCTTAAAAAAGGATGTGTAAGTAAGCATGGATGTCTTAACATTTGTATTAAGAGTATATGTGTATTGTATCTTGAATATGCATACATTGTGTTGAAAAGATACACACAAAACTGGAACTAGGTACCTAAGAAAGGGGGAAGAGGGAGACTTTCCTAAGTATATTTTCTTGTACTTTTCAATTTTGTACAAGTTACATGAATTAACCTATTTTTTTAAAGTCGATTCTACCAATCGAGATATAGATATGGATGTGTGTATTATATGACCATACCTACACTGAAAAAATACCAAGAAACAAATATTAATCAGAAATGTGCCGAAATGTTATTAACATGCATCCTTGTTTGATTGGACTATAAGTGCTTCTTTTTGTCCATTAAAAAAAAATTAATGTATTCAGTAAAATTCACCCTTTTTGTGTGCAGTCCTGTGAGATTAACAAAAATATACACTTGTGTAACCTTCCTAATACAAATATAGAAATATTTCCATAATCCTTCTAAATTCTCTCAGCCCCATTGTAACCCTCTCCTTCTGCCCCAGCCTGGCAACCACTGATGTTTTCTGTTATAAAGGATTCTTCATCTTTTTAAAATTTGCATTTTTGGACAATTTTGAGGTGCTCATTAGTTGTTTTTAATGGGAAAATAGTCATTTAAAAACACATCTTTTAAAAAGGGAAGAGGAGAGAGAGATCCCTTTTTTATCATTTGTTCAATTATCTGTGCTCATCTTGCTCCAACAAAGACCTGTTTGACTAGTTAGAAAGCAAAGTTAACACTGAGCTAAGCTACGGCGGAGGGGGTGTTATCAGTCATCATAAACCCCCCCTCTATGAAAGGGCACTGGAACTAGCCATCTGGGGCACTGTGCTCCCACTAGAGAAATTACATCAGTATTTTCAAAGTTTTATGTTTGGATAAAACTCGCATGAAAATAAGTAAATCCGTTCAGGGTTGAAAGAGTAAATTCTTCGGGAGATGAGTGGACAGTCCCTCGTATTTGTATGCTGGCGAACGCTTTTCAGAGCACTCACACAGCTAGTACTGCAGGGGAGCCTCACTGCTACCGAGGGGGCAGGTGAGGTACAAGCTGCCTTCCCATTTGAGAGAGGGGGTGAGGGAGGCCCTGAGAGGCTAGCTTAGGGACTGAAGAACCGTTTTAGCTGCTCTGGCCTGGGCATCACTTCTCTGCTTGTGAGGAGACTTTGAGAAGAAGACATTTTTACCATAACAGGGAAGGTTTGAGGATTCAGACAACAAGGCACGTGTTTAGGAGGTGCCAAGAAGAATGCTAATGACCAGGACTCACTCCGACTAATGGACTGAGACATCAGCCGCTTTGGGGCGCTAATTGCACACCCCCTGTGCGAGCGGCCTTGAGCCCGGCTCGTGCAAGCCTTGATTGGTCTAATGAAGTCCCCTCTGCTGGACCCCAGACCCATGGTGCTTCCTCAGCTGACGGGCAGGGCTTTGGGCTCCCAGCTCCCTCACGAGTTCTTTGGTCACAGGTGAAGTGCTTCTGCTGTTTCGAAAGAAATTAAGAGAAATTTGTGTTGAAACCTTTTCCAATCTTTCACTAGACCTCCCCTGTCACCTGCACAACTTCTGCTTTGCAGGCTGCATCTTTTCAAGTATTATGCAGAATTGTTTGCTTTGTCATTAGGGAGTATTAATTTGGCACAAGATTGTGAAATGTTCCACTCTTCTTTAGCAGAAAACGTTTGCTTGAGCTTTAGGAGAAAAGGAAACTTAAAAGACTGTGATTGTCTCTTAGCCTTACAGTACAACCAGAATGTATTTTACAGGCACTACGCAAAAAAGTACATTACGGCCTCAAATTACAATTAGTGTTGTAAAATCTCAATTAGGTAATGATATTTAATATGCAAAGTCTTTTTAAAAAGTTTTATTAAATAGCTCTTTAATCCACATTTCATATTCTGTACATATCATGAATGCAGACAGTGTAAACAAGTGTAAAACAAAGATCTGTGCTGTTGAATTAATAATGTTTAACAAATATTGATTGGATATTTACGATGTGCTGAATAGCAAAAGACACAATAGACATCACAAAGCTTACAACCCATCCGGGAGTCAGACGCAAATCAAATACACAATAAATTACTTAATAGCGTAGATGCTGAGAGCTGTGATGGAGATGTACATGGAGCTGTGAGAACCATATGCAACTGTTGGTTTTGTGGTCAAAATGGCTTAATGTTGGCAAATTAATATGGAGGAGGTGAAAACAGAGCAGCAGGAATGGAGAACAGAGTGAGGAGAAGAGCAGTTTGAGAAGTTAGCTATTGGTGAGACCACACAAGGCCCGGGAGGCCACGTTAAGATTTTGGTTTTGGATTTTACCCTAAGACCAGTGGAAAACCATTGAAGGCTCTTAAGCTGAGAGCTGTCTCGGGCTTCCTAAAGCAGCTTAAGGGAAAGTGCCTCTTCTCGAATCACCTAGGTAATCCAAGTAAGCAAAAACGGTCCTTGTGGCCAGAGCTGGAGTAAAGGGAAGGGCGACCAGAAAGCTTGGGGGGATACTCATCAATTAGGGATGCATGAATGTCACTTGGAATGGAAGGAGATGGAAAACTAACGCTTACTGAGAAGTTCCTTCACAGAGCGTGCTGTATGTGGCTGGAAGGGGTGAAGGCTTGAGACCCCTAAACGCACGTGAGTGCCAGAACAGCTGGCTGCTTGCCGCTCAGCCTATTAAGCGAGTTCTGGATGCCTGCAGAGCATCTGTTTGGCTCAGTGGGATACGGCAAGTTTAGGGCCAGGGGAGGGTGCAGTCACCAGTGGTCATCCTTCCCACCTGCCCCTGCCCCCTCCACTGCACTCAACCCTTCTGCCAAAGAAATGCCAAAAGCCTATTTTCATAATAGCACTCTGAAGGGCGCCATGCTGTTTGCTTGCTCAGGATATGCACATGTCTTTCTAAAGTAAGGGTACACAGGCAGCAGTATGTCCTTGGCTCCTTGGTAATGATGCTGAAGAGGAGGGACAGCAAAAAAAAGAAGTAATCAGGTTTTACATCCGAAGAGTCCTCTACAACACAGCACGCATTTATTTTATATACCTAGGCTCGCTTTATGCTCCTAATCGGTATTTAATAATCTATCGTATAGATGAGGACATTGAAGCCAGGAGAGTCAAGTTCATTTTCCAAGGTCATACAACTTGTAGTAGAGCTGGAACTCAATTCGGGGATCCTCAAAAGTGAAGTTCAAATGCTTTTGGTTCTTGTGTATGTCACAGATATGCCCAGAGCCAGCCCTACCCCCAAATCATCAGTCAGAACGTCCTTCGTCTATGACTTTCAGCCTTGGTTTGCCATCCCAGCTCTCTGGAACTGGAGGAATGAATGGTGATCATATCCTTAACTGCTGACTCCTTGGAGATAGCTAAAGGACACTGGGGGGACTTTTAGATGAGGACTGGACCTTCCTGTGGGCAGAAAACAGAGATTCAGCACAAAGAAATAGGCTGGCTCAGGTTTTGCGGGCTGTGAGACGTAGATAATATCAAGGGCCCTCTTTAAGAAGAAGAATACTAAATTCAAAATAGATTTTGAGACACAAAAGTGAATATTTATTTAAGATAAAAAAGAAATTCCACCAATTACAAAATTTAAAAAGCTGACAAATCCACAACCATTATAAAATTTAGACAAATATATAGATATAGATATATTTAAATTAACTTGGTAATACACATTTATGATATTTTTTCCCTACTTTTTTTTGGCTGAATATTTTTGATTGCCTCTTCTTCTCACACTGATTTTATATCTATTTTCTATAAAGAAAATAGAAAGATAATCAGTCTTTACTCTCTAGCAAGGTTGATTGAGATTTGTTTTTCATTCTTAATCACCAAATAAGTTTCTTTCAGCTTCATGACTTATTTTGTCAAAGTCTTGTAAATGTTTAGGGCTGTTATAAAATTTCAGAAAATCTCTCATCTTTTTTCGTATATTAGTTATTACTGACACACTCACTTTTTATGGTACTTTTACAAGTGTGTGCCCTACAACCATAGGAATTTTGATAAGTGTAATTTCCTGCAATTCCCATTAAAACTTGGGGTGAATTTATAATTGTATACATTGAATTATCAAGTATATTCTTGATGGAACAGAATTTTTCATTTTGACTAGATACTAATGGGAAATGAATCCTCTGCTCACAATTCCACATCTGATACCTGGTAGAATTTTCCACAGACCAGCTTCTGGCTCCATACATTTCAAAACTTGCCCCATCACTACTCACATACTACTGGGTGCTTTTCAGGACACAGTCATGTCATGATGCCATCTCTGGCCCTGATGAGACACCAGTGAGTCAGTGCAGTTAGTTGTAGCATATTTCTGGAATCTATTCCACCTCTGGGACACCCTGAAATAACTGTACTACATATACCACTAACGTCTTGTCTTATCTGTGATAGAGCAATATTAGTCAATGAATAGGAATATAAAAATCCCTGAAAATTAAAAAAAAATACATTTATATATGCTAAATATGAAAGAGGTTGAAAAACTAGGATCAATTTGAGTATGTGATAATTTTTGGTCTAAGCGTCAATCAGTTTTAAAAGGTTAAAGAATCACAGATAGGTCACTAAATCGTGGTTTCCGTATCCTAGTCATAAACCCTTTTACATCACTTATTTAATCTTCAAAAACCTCTACAATGTAAGTTTTATTACCCCCACTTTTACAAATAATGAAACGGGGGGTCTTGGAAGCTTCCTTGCAAGGCTCATCCTGTTTGTAAATGTTGTCTTAATTAATTGTCCGCCCACGAGTCTCCCCAGCAGGTCAAAACTGAGAAGAGGGCTGTTCATCTCCCTTGAAATCTTGCATCATTACTTCCTTCTTCTGATTATCCAGAAACAAAACAAAACATCCCCCTTGTCCCTGATCCAGTATTCTCATATTTTGTGACACTGAATTATGCTGATATTCTCAGTTTTTTTCACAGGGGGTGAAGAGGCTCTCCTCCACTAGATCTTTATTTGTTGGATCTCGGGATTCTGTCCTTGGCCCTCTTCTAACTTTAAAGTCTTTCACTGGGTGAGCTCGTTCATTCCCGAAATTTTGGAAGCCATCTATGTTGATATTTCCCAAATTTACATCTCTACTCTAGACCTCTGCTCTGCTCTTAAACTCCATAGTAACATCTTTAAGAGGGTCTATAAGTGTCGTAAAATTGAGTATCTATGAGGTTTCCCGGCCACATTACTCTCGATTTCCTATACTCCAGTTCTGCTTATCTTCTGTTAGTATCTTGTAGGTGGTTTCTTTGCAGTTCAGGGCTTCACATGTACCCCCCTTACCTTAAACACTTTTTTCATTCTTTCCTCACTCATTTGTCCTCTAAATCTCAGATTAAATGTCACTTCTGATCTTTCTCCATCAGGACAGAGTGGAAAGCCCCTCCCATGTTTTTTCATAAGTGCCATTCTATCAGTATTCTTTTTGGCTGCAAGGATCAGAGATTCACCTACAGGGCCTTACATTCATAAAGGCTTATTCTCCTGGGCAATCGACGTTGGCAGGAAGCAGGCCAAGGCTGGTGTGGTGGCTCTACAAAGTCACCAGAATCCTGACCTTAGTACTCTCAAAGTAGCTCATAGTCCAGGATGGCTGCTATAGCTCCAGCTATTACATCAGCATTCTAGGAAGGTAGGAAAGATTTAAAAAAGTCCTCTTTCTGTTGGAGTCATCTCCCTTTATGTGCTCTTTTGGAAAACTCATTGGACACTCGTGCATATACCTCAATGGCCAGAAGTTAGTCACATAGCTACATCTACCTGCAAAGAAAGCTGGGAGATTTGGTCTTTTAACTGGGTACAATTAAAGGGTTCTGTTCCTAATGAAAATCAGGAGAATGATATGCTGGGGTAGGGAACTGGCAATCCGCCATGCCGTCCTGTGAACTTATCACACCAGCTTTTTAAATTTTCTGTTTAACTGTCTAACCCCCCAAGAGGCTGTTAGCTCCAAAGAAGAGAATGTGTCTTGTGCATTTTTCTATTTCCAATACCTGGCACAGTGGCTGCCAACTAATAAGTCCTCAGCAACAATTTAGTAAATAGATGAATTAATTGCCATGAGAAAATTATTATTGTTATTAGGTGAATTAACTATTCTGTGCAGGTTCTAGGACAGGGGTTCTTAATCTTGTTTTGTTCCACGAACCCCTTTGCCAGTCAAGTGAAAACCACAGACCCCTTCTCAGAAAGTAGCGGCAGATTGTTTCATGACACTGGACATCGGAAATCAGAGAAAATAGAGATAATAAGTTGATTTTTTTCCAATTCAAGCTCACAGACCCTCTGAAATCTGGCTAAGCACCCCTGTTCTAGGAGGAAAGAGACTATTTTGTAGAAAGGAGGAAGAGGAGAAGGAAGGGCACAAATAGAAACACAATTCAATTACGTAATCAAATCAAATTAGGTCTTGGTTTATAAAAGCAGGACATGCTGGGGGGGAGGAACTTTTGTTAGATGAGCTCAATAAAAGGGAAATTAATCTTCCAACATATGTGAACTCATGTCTATTTATGGTGAAGACAAAAAATAAAGGGAAGAAGATATATTATGCACATTCTTCAACGCTCATCAGTGTTTTAAAACTTCAGCATTTTATTTTCAACTAATGTTATCTACTCATTGTTTTCCTATATGGTTTTAAATCCTTTGTTGTGTTCTCAGGAGTATATAAATCGTTTATTTTCTTTCTCGCCTCTTTCTTCTGACAATTTGCAGCTAATGCTCTGGTCAAGGACACAGGGCAATAAAATTTCCATCCTGTGGCTCTGCAAGAGAGCAGGGAGGTTTGTACTGAGGCTCAGCTGGTCCAGAAAGCACCATCCAGAGCACCTCCTGAGCCAGCTTCATGAAGCTGAGAGGCCATGCCCTGGTTTTAAACCATAGTCATAAAAACCAGCATTTAAACATGCCTGTGAGATCACTGCAGACGCCAAGAGCACATATTGATATGTTGCCCGAATCCACCGGACTTCAGTTGCATTTACCAATAGCATTCTCTTTGCAATTTAAAGGCCTTTTAATGTCCTAACTCTCTCTTCACATTTTTCCTGAGATATTGAGGTGTGCAGATTTTGTTTGTTTATTTGTTTTTTTAAACTTTTTATTTTGAAATAATTCCAAACTTACAGGACAGCTGCAAAAATAATATTAAGCCCATACACAGAACTCCAACAGATCAGCCACCCATACCTGCTTCCACCAATTTTAACATTTTGCCGTATTTGCCATTTCATTCTACCTATTCAACTATTCTCTAACTAGCTAGCTAGCATTTTTCTGCTAAACATTTGAGAGTAGGAGATATAAATCATGCTCCTTGAACACACAATACTATGTACATTACCTAAGATCAAGGATATTCACTTATGTAATGACCTTAAGTGCAGTTATCAAGTTCAAGAACTTTGACATTAATATAAAGCTTACAGTCTATATCCCAATTTTTTCATATATCCCAATAATGTCCTCCAGGGTCTTTTCTTCTCCATTTTTAGATCCCATCCAGGATCATGTATTGCATTTAATTGTCACTGTCTCTTTAGCTACCTGTTTGTTTGTTTTTTTAATTATGGAAACATATATACAAAATAAACTTTCCCATCTTAACCACTCCCAAGCATACTATTCAGTGGGAGCAACCACCTTCACAATGCTGTGTTACCCTCACCACCATCCATTACCAGAACTTTCCAATCACCCAAACAGAAACTCTACACCCATGATGCATTAACTTCCCTCTCCTATTCCCCTCCCTGTGAAGATTTTAATCTCTTAATTTTACAATGATTTCTACCCTGTGTTGAAACAGGGTAGGGCAAAAAAGATCAAGCAGGATGCGGTAGAGACGACAGGAAGATAGCTGTCTGCCGTGGCATTAGCAGCATTCCCACATATTTCCCAATACTACATTGACCAACCACCATCAAATCTCGCTAATCTGGGAAGGGGTTTTAAAGCTTGACTCTAGATGTTTAGCTTTATCTTGCCATTTGCCATGCAGCAGCTCAAAGGACACTGAGCACTGATGAGAACAGTCTCTGCCCTCACATCCACTTCTGGGCTCTACAGAAAAGCCAAGTTGCCAGAACACTTACAGTATTCAGATGGAGGCAAAAAGAGGGAGCTCTGACTGTTTGCTTCTGTCCCTTTGCATGACTTGCTTAACCATTTCATTATTTCATGGGAGGTGCGTTTTTTTTCCAACTAGACTCTAAATTCCTCGTAGTTTAGGGTGATGTTTCATAATTTTATGTAGCTTGATAATAATGCCAACCACATAGTCCATGTCCAAATTGAACCAAAATCTGGAGAATGAGAATTGGCTAAAGGAAACGGAGCTCATAGTGAACGTGTTTTATTTCTTTTCATACATTTGAATGTGATACACAATATTGCCCTCAGTATCTTTCACCAGTTCGTTAATCAAACATTTCCAGCTCTCAGGATTGCACTTGGGTGCATGGATTCACGTGGGAATGAGGCCAGCCTTTGTCCTCATGGGAATCATGGTCCAGTGATAAGACAATGCTCTACTTCAAAGGTCCCTCAATCTCCTGCTCATCATAATCTCGTTAGCATTTCTTACACACACACACACACACACTTGCACACTCAACCCCCCATCTCCACCTTCATCAGGACCAACACATATCCCACACCTCTTCCTTAATCTGGAAGACGTTCACACTGTGCTCAATTCATTGTCTTGCCCACACTCCCTAGATTATTTCTGTGGTTACCAAGGTACTACAAGTCCAGTATAGAAACTATGAAAATATGGAAAATCACAAAGATCAAAATAAGACAAACTATAAAGACATTACCAAGGCATTACTAAGAATCCTGTTAATCTGTTGTGGGTTTTGTGTGTGTGTGAACCATTTTTATATTCTTTGCCTTTTTAAAAATAGGGGTGTCTAAGTCATTTATTATTTTTAAGATCTTTTTAATATATTGAGGGCATAACCTTTTGTTTTATATTTACCAAAATATTACTCCTTTGCTGTCTTTTAATTTTATACTAATTTTGATGTAAATTTTTAAAAATTTTATGAATTCAAATAAATCATCCTTTTATTTTATTAATTTTGCCTTTGTATTTATGCTCAGACTTTTTTCATTCCAGATCAGATAAACTATATTTTTATAGTTTCTTTTATCTTTAATTCTTTAAATTAATATGAAATCTATTTTGCTGATGGTGTGAAGTAGGAATCTAATCTAATTTAATTTAATTCCAGGTGATTAGACATTTTCTATAGTATCATTTTCTCACTGATTTGATGAGCTACTTTTAATATTTGGTGTCCCTAGACTTTTGAATCTGTTCCATTGGTCTCTTTTATGCCACATAATGGTGTTTTTAAAAGCAGTTTTATTGTAGCATATGTGATATAGAATAAACTGCACGTATTTAAAGCATACAAGTTGATGAGTTCTGGCATATGTATACATATGAAATCATTACCACAGTCAAGGTAATAAAAATATCGATAAATTCCAAAAGTTTTCTGTTGTCCTTTTGTAACCCTCCTACCCTCTGTCTCCAGGAAACAACCAAATCTGCTTTCTGTCATTATAGATTCCTTTGCATTTTTAAGGAGTTTCATATAAATGAATCATACAGTATGTATAATATTTTTGTCTGGTTCTTTCTTTCATTATAATTGATTTGTATCATCCATGTTGTACCATGTATCAATAGTTCATTCCTTTTTACTGTGCAGTAGTATTCTACTGCATGGATATACCACAACTTGTTTTCTACAGTCGCCTGTTGATGGACATTTGCGTTGCTTCTAATGTTTGTTTATTACAAATAAAGCTATTACGGACATTTGTGTACAAGTATTTACATGGACAAATGCTTTTATTTGTCTTGGGTAAATCCCTAGGAGTGGAATGCCTGGGTTATATGGGAGGTGTATGTTGAACTTATTTTGTTTTTTTCATTGCAGTTTCATTTTATCGCTTTTATCTGCTGCCATGTTGGAGTGGTTTTTTTTTTCTTTCTATTTTTTATTTGAGTTGGAAGTTAACAAAACAATCATGCATACTATACAGGAATCCCATACATCACCCTACCACCAACACCTTATATTGTTTTGACACATTTGTTACAAATGATGAAAGATCATTGTCATAATATTACTATCTATAGTCCATAGCTTATATTTGGTATTTTTCCCCACAAACCATCCTATTATTAACACCATATATTAGTATTGTATATTTATTATAGCTCATGGGAGAACACTCTCATATTTGTACTGTTAACCACAGTCCATCATTCACCATGGGGTTCATTGTGTTATATGATTCCCTGCCTTGCATAATCCATCCAAAGCGTACTTTCAGTGGCTCTCAGTTTCATCACAGAGTTGTGCAGTCATCAGCTCAGACCATTTCAGAATGTTTTCATTACTCCAAAAGGAGAAATCCCACACCCCCTTATACCCCCTCATTATTGACCTTTAGCATTGATATAGTATCTCCTTTGTCATTGCTGTAAAAAAATATTACAACATTACTGTTAACTATAGTCTGTATGTTACATTAGTTGTATTTTCCCCATGTATCTCCATATTCTTAACACCTTGCAATAGAGAAACATTTTTATATTTGTATTATTAACTACAATCATCATCCAACACCAAAATCACTATGTTATACAGTCCCTAGAGTATACTCTAGCTTTATTTCAATTAACATTGACCTCCCTAGGATATTCCTTTCAGCCACAATCGCATTTATAAGTGAGCAATGTTGTTTAATTTATTTAAAAATGGCCAATATATTTTTTTCTAAAATAGTTGTAGCATTTTACATTCTTGCCAGCAGTATATGAGAGTTCTAGTTCCTCTACATCATTGCCAACACTTGCTGTAGATTTTAGACATTCTGAAAGGTGTTTAGAAGAATCTCATTTTAGTTTTATTTACATTTCCCTAATCACTAGTGATGCCGGGCATATTTTATGTGTTCTTTTGCTATTCACATACCTTCTTGTATGAGGTGTTTGTGTTCAAATCTTTTGCCCATTTTTATTGGGCTGTTTGTTTTCTTCTCATTACCAATAATAAAAATTAGTATTTACTATAACAAAGCTATTACAATTATATAATAACACCATTATAACCATAACATTTTTATAACTTTAGAATTACAAATTCACTAAATGTTTATTATATGAAATTATTTTAAAATTTAAAACTATCATTTTTTGTTGGTTTCTTATGAAATATTTTGTTTTAATTATAAGTACAAAATTGTAATTTTATCATTATAATTATTATTAATGATTGGTATTTTGGTCTTTCAAATCTATTTCATTGACCTACTTTATACAACATCATGCTCTTTTAATTTGTGTAGCTTTATATTATTTTTTCATGGATAGCAGTGCAAGTTCTTATTATGATTTTTTGGACAGAGGACTAGCAGACTGTTCTCATCTGTTTATTCCAGCAATTTGTAAAATTTTAAGAAATTCATCATTGTTTTAAATCAGAATTGAGTTGCATTTTTTATATTTTTGAAAAAACTGAGGTCTTTGCAACACAGAGTATTCCTGTCTATTAAAATAGTGCCTTTCCTTGTTTTTCAATATTTTGGATATGCTTCATTTCTTGCCCATTTCTTTTTACGCTAGAAAATTTGGGGCCTTTATGACTTTCCATTAACTTGATCAATGTCAGCTAACCAGAGTCACACAATTGTAGTGTTGAAGTTGGAAGACACTATAGATAATCTTGTCCAATATCCTCACTTACTCAGTGAGAGAATAAAGCCCAAAGGGCTACAGTACTTCCTTAATGTCTACAGTATGTCAATTACAGTCTGAAGAATGGTGCCTTCAGTATTCCTGCCATTACATCATTATGTTATATCTCACTATTATATCTCACTATTCTCCAAACTGGGCCTACTTTAGCAAGGCCACTGTCTTTGACCTGTGTTGCATATACCAAGTTCACTGTAATACAAGTATCACCTTCTTACCAGTCCTAGAATATGTGAGGGCGATTTACTTGTTCAGTGTCAGGGTAGCACAAGAATTACCAGAAGTAAAGTGAGCTCCTTTATTATCTCATAAAGAAATTGAGTAAATCAGAAAGTGTACAGTGCAGGATTTTCTAGATGACTAGACTTTCATCGTTTAGCACAGCGGATCTTAACCTTTTATGGGTCAAAATACCATTAGAGAATCTAATAAAAAAAGAAAACAAACCATAAATCCCCTTTCCATAAAAAGGCACACACATTTTATACAGTATCAGGATTTATGGATCCTTGGAAACCCATATATGGTCTTTACAAGCCCTGCCACCAGCCCTGCCAGTACTGCACAGACTCCTGCCTCAGAATTGCTGGAGAGGTAAGTAATCTGTCAACAGCAATAGCATTGAAAGTAAGGAAAGAGAGAAGGAAAGAATTACGGTATGTACGTGAGACTGTGGGAAGGGGGGTCCAACATGGGATGTGCTAATAACTATGTATTTTTTTCTCCCAAAAAACTGAGTTACATTTCCCAGTATCAAAAGAAAAACTTCCTTTAGATTGCTGGAAACAGAGCCAGAGGTAGTGGACATGAGGGAGGAGGGATAGCAAGAGGTTAAACACTCTCTTTGAGAATAAATAGCACTGACTCAACAAATATTTACTGAACATCTGCTTTGGGCGAGGCACTTGGCGCTGAGTGGGGGGATACGCGGCTTATCAAACAGCGGTGATCACTGCCCTCAACGAGTTAATACACGATAAAACCATAGGGGGCGCTAATAACTATCTGTCAATGCTTCTGGTTTTATTAATAAGGAAACTATGACTAAGAAAGGATAGATGCCCCTACCTCCAGGATAAGAGTTCAAGTCTCCTGGCCATACTGCCAGATGAGCACCTACTAAGTACCAGGCCCAGTGCTAGCTATTGTTCTGGAGAAATTCTACGCTTTCATTAACCAAATATAAACACACGTTCCTCCAGCTTTGTCTTTCTAATCAGAAATGGGACTCTGTTCATTGTGGATGACCAAAGATAAATCATCACTTGTTTGGATGAGAAGGGAAAAACTCTTTTCCCAATTTTCTCAACAGGAATTATGGCGCTCTAGAGAAAGGATTTGTACTCAACTTATGACCCCAGAAAACAAAACTCTGTAGCACTTTGAAGCTCTGGAAGAAGAGAAGGAGAATGCTTGGATCTAATGAGTCAAAGTTCAAGTAAAAATATACATTCTGTTGCATTCTTATAATTTATTATTCTTTGTTTGTTTATGGCAGTGTTTACTTTCAGTGTCCTCTGCAACCAAACAGCAGGCTTGGCAAAGAAGATAGAATGGTCAGAGACCACTTAGGGTATATTTTGCAATCTTTCCCAAGCTGGGCTACCCTCAGGAGGGGAGGAGATCCAGGAGAGCTACTGCCCACGTCCTTGATCCCATTTCCTCCAAACTCTGGAGGAAGAAGATTTGTTCATTCAACTATACTCCTACAACAAAATAAAAGGGAAGATATCTACCTATTGCATCAGGTTTTAAAGTAAATGTGCATCTTCACAACCACAATCTTGTTCCTGCAAGGAATGGGGTCATGAGATAAGACAGAGAATCAGAAATGAGGTGATGGCTAACGAGGAAAGCTGATATGGATCCAGGAGCCTACTGAGGGGGTCAGGAAGGACTAGTAATGAGAACTCCAAGTGAGACTGGCAGCCGGACACCTCCAGGGCTTGCCAGTCTATCTGTTTGCTACCTAAAAACGCTGCCTATTTCACATAGGAAAAGCACTTGACTCATTTTTTCCTCATCTAACCATCCATATGTCATATGGAAATCTAGGACCTCCCATTTTTCTCATAGTTTTGAATACCATATCCAACCCCTTACCTCTCTAGTCTTGGTATTCTAGAAACACTCCCAAAATAAATGGCAAGGAGATCTAGAAAAATGATAAGGAACTCTCCTTTATGCTTACCATTTGTGTGGTACCTCAAACACTCCCCATATGGTACCAATTCTCCTATTTATTGCTGTTCTCTTTTCAGTCTGTACCAATAGTCTCCCATTATAAATTTGGAGTTCTTAGCAATGAATCTAGAGAATGAATTTTTTGAAAAAAAAAAAAAAAATCTGGTCATAGTTCAATCCAATGATTTCCCATAAAGATAGACTACTGAGGCGCACATGAGAAATATGCATATTTATAAGGTCTGCCAAGATTAGGAGCTCTCCTTAAAGGTGCAGACCCATTAAAAGGTGAAATGTGGCACACTCCTAGAGGCAGACGTTTGGGATTCTGATTCACAAAGTATCTTTACAATACCTAGAGGCATGTACTAAGGTATCTTGATGATGTATCCCACAAGACGAAATGTGGACCCACCAGCCAATGGCTACTCTTTAACTGGCTTGCAGGAGGCAATTCCACAGCGAAATGTAATTCAAAGCAAAGGCAGCCAGTAGCTCTGATGCTTGCTACATTTGCTTCACAAGCTCATTTATCCAACACAGAATTAGTTAATATCTACTAATTTGTGCTAAGGCACAAAGATGCAAAAGATTTAAACCTTACCTTCAAAGTATGGTGACCTTTCTTGAACCATCATTTTTCCCTTCTCAGTCTACCAAAATTAAATCATCTTTGGAAAATGGAGGTAATCAACCTATAAACTGGTTGTTTAAAATTGAACTTTTAAAATTGTTGTTTAGCCTTAGAATGCATATTCTCATAAATGATACAGGACAAATAATGGCCGTGTCTCGGGCTACTTGAACACAGAAGCCTATTTCACCTATTATACACTCAAAATTTCCCTGGGTATATATATATACACACACACACTATTATAGCAGAAAAGAAAATTGATATTATAGTAAGAATTTCAAAACACACTATAAAATTGAATACATAACTGGTTATAAAAGATGTTTCTTTATGTTCCCTGAGTATAAATGGAGCTCATTGTCAATTTAAACTAGTTAGAGGGTACACAAAAAAATAAAGAGGAAAAAATTACTATGCACAATGCAAAAAAATCTGTTAATATTTTGACCAAAAATATTGTATTTGAGAGAGATTTAGTTTCAGTGGAATGGAAGTGTAAAGACAAATATTTGTGTAGCCCCTTAAAGCAAGTTCAAAAGAGTGAGAGCACTGGTTTCTTCATGCCACTTAATGTTTCTAGGAATATCTAAACAGTTACCTTTGTTTATGACAAATTTTATTTTATGGTATATGAGAAGAAAAACAATATAGAATAGACAAGAAAGTGGGATGAGAAGAGACCTTTCTGAAATAACCAGGAAATAAGTAGAAATGATATGGAAAAATCCAAAAATCTGAAGGGACTTAAAGAGCATGTGTAGGTACATATGAGAGATGATTCTCCTGCGAGGATGAGATGTGCTGCAATAATTAAGGAAAAAAGGAAAGTGGTGTGGGAGACCACTCAAATAGCCCCCCTGAAGCACCTGGAAAATTATTGAATCCCAGGTTTCCAAAGTAGTCACCAGGTGGCATCGTGGATGCCAAACAACTTGACTGAAGGATGAAGGAGGAAATAGGAAAATATATAAATGCTGTCCACAGTTTATGTACGAGCCTAACAAGCCAAATGTGTATCTGTGAGAGGGTACATGGTCTCTCTTCGAAAATGCCTCTCTATATTCATATCCATTGAGTTTCAAGTTTTCCTTTCCTTTGAGAAAGTGACATTTTAAAAACAACTATCCAGTCACAACTTCAGACTCATTAATTTCATCCATCATGCTCATCACCCTCATCATGTGAAAGCTTACATTGTCTTATCTAACCTTTCTCTATTTGTTTAATGTAGAACATTAAAACCTTTTCTTGTCTATTAAAAATCAGGAGGCACAGGGCTACATGGACATGGAGAAGCAATAACTACATTAAACTAGAGAAAATTTTAATTTCACGAATTTACCATCATTTCGTAACTGTATCAGGTGTTAATGAAGAGAGTTCAGGAATCTGCGCTGCCTGAATCGGTTTGTCATATGAGGTGCAGGCAAGCTGACATTAACTTCTATTAATATTTAGTGAGAATTTTTTGTACCTGGGGAGCGTATTTAAGACCTGCAGACTTCCTATACTTACTGAATTTATCATCAAATTTGGGACCTCTGGAAAAAAGATAAGCAAATGCAAAACAACACTAAATTACAGATAGATCATTTACTTATTTGGAGAAGAAAAGGTGGTCATGGATTAGGATTATGCTAATTAATTGGCAAATAGGTCAAGCTAAATATGGAATTTTGCTTCCCAGAAGACCCCTCTAATGTTTGCTTTAAGGAAGAGATGCCCTTTGAGGGATGGTCCTATTTCCATTGAAGGGATCTAGTGAGCTCGCTCTCTAGCGATAGCTATAGACACTCATATGTGCTTGTATCGACACAAAACGCATCTGGACAAACACATAATGCATAGTAAGAGCGCTTTTGTCTGGGCAGTAGAATTAAGAGGAAGGGATTAAGGGTATGATGAGGTGGGTTGAAGGATGTTAGATTTTCATATTACAAATACACTTCTATACTGTTTGCGTTTGCTATGTGAATAAATTACTTTTAATTAAACCCGACAGAACCACCACTCACAGATGGACCACTCAGAATTGAATCGATAGAGTCCTCCATGAATCAGCTTGCATGGCTGACTTCCAGATTAGGAGAGCCATGCCTTTCTTCCACAGATGCTTCAAGCCAATAGAAAGGATATAAGGAAATTATTTCTCCAAAGCATTAAGTGTTTGCACCATCCCAGGACAAGGAAACATTTATGGCCAGAACTAAGTGGGCATTATCTACCTTTGCTATCAATTTCTCTTGTCAGACTGGTTGGGATGTAGATGGCTATAGACCTTCATCAACGTGGACATCCTCAGAGTTAATGTCTATGCCATTGGCAGAGGAAATAATGGCGGAGCCAAGTAAATGCATGGCGACTACAATACTGACATGCTTGTAACCTGGCTCCTTACAAAGGAAACCATGCTAGATGAGTCTCCCTTCGCAGGTCTCTATCAGAAATAAGGTCATGGAGAGTTCTGTTTTATGTCAGCAGCCCTAACCTTTTCCTAACAGCAGAAAAAACAATAAATAAATAAATTAATATATTTAAATATCTAATAAATTAATGTCTAACAATAAATTAAATGACATAGTTTGAATTGTCAAATGAAACTTGTGGGTTT
>JAQZBX010056149.1:0-18253 GCA_029593785.1 Cabassous unicinctus
AAAAAAAAAAAAAAAAGATGTTTCCTTACATTTTCTTCTAGTAGTTTTATAGTCTTGGCTTTTATATTTCGACCTATAATCCATTTTGTGTTGATTCTTGTATAGGGAGTGAGATAGGGGACCCTTGTCATTCTTTTGGTTATGCATATCTAGCTTTCCCAGCACCATTTGTTGAAAAGATTGTTTTTTCCCATTAACATGGCTTTGATAGGTTTGTCGAAAACCAGTTGGCCGTAGATTCCCCTGCTCTTTTGAACACTTTGGCCTGTGTGAGAAATAAAGCGGTCATTTCCTG
This sequence comes from Cabassous unicinctus, assembly GCA_029593785.1. Classification (NCBI taxonomy): domain Eukaryota; kingdom Metazoa; phylum Chordata; class Mammalia; order Cingulata; family Chlamyphoridae; genus Cabassous; species Cabassous unicinctus. Next base: position 296 of record JAQZBX010056149.1, read on the forward strand.
GAAGTTTCTGTGATGCCTAAGCCTGTGTTCTCTGATGCATCCTTCAGCAACTCACTCCACGGTGGCAGAAGAGGTCTGAGGACTGTGTAGGGTGAGCCGGCGACGCAGCCTTCCGCAGGGCCCTGCACCTGTGTGATTGTTGCCACAGCCACAGGCAAAGGGCAGGTGTCATCCCGTGAAACTGCCGCGGCCCCTGGAGGGCAGGAGCTGGTCTGATCCGCGAGGCGCAGGGGAGGGCAAGCACTGCACGGACCCAGATAGGGTGCTTTGTTTTCTGAGCCTCAGTTTCCCCATCTGTCCTCTCAGAGGTTGGTATCCCTGGTCTTGGCAGCCTCCTTCCAGCTCTGATGTTTTCTGAAAGCAAGAAAGTCTTTTCATAAAGGTGCCAGTCAGAAAGGACAAAAGGAGGAACTACAGTTTTTAGTGGAATGTTGATGACTGAACAAATGATGAAGGCCAGGATAAGTTCTCTGGGTGGCAGCCGGCTCTGGCCCAGTCTCACCAGTGTCTGCAGGACCTGGGTCCAGGAGCGCAAAGGGGGCGTCTCCCTGTCCTGGGGACTGTGGGGTGGCAGTGGAGATGGTCCCGGCCCCAGCCCGTGTGGGCCCTGGAGGACCACTGGGGGTTGCTCTGGGCAGGTGTCCCTTCTGCATTTCACTCACTCTACCTCTGGCAAAGGTAGAAGCTCACACCTAGCCAGCCTCTGCTCCTTTCAGACACTATCTAGACCTTTTATGTTACTTCTGGAAGAACAAATCAGGTTTGCAAAATGCAGAGTATGAAACGTCCTGTATTCCCCAAGAATCGACTTTGTTTTCTAAAACAACACAATGCATTTCCTAAAGATAATAGAGTATTGATAACAGAAAATGACCAGCCAGGTTGTTAAATTTCCAAGTGAATAAAAATGCTGAGCTTTCAGAAGGGCTCTGTCACCAAAAAGATCCAGCCCCTCCTATATCAACTTCTTTTAAAAATGGAAAGTGAGTCCGACTTTTCCAGACTTCCGGTGTCACAGACTCAGAAACCCCACTTGCCTCTTGGGTTCTGCCCAGGGGGTGAACAGCACAGGCTGTTTGCACCCGACAGAACCAGAGCTGCAGGCGGGACACAGGGATTTCAGGGACAAATCAGGAGGCCCCCAGGAAACCCTGGGTGATGTGAGGCTGCCTGGCATTGGCGGGTGTGGGCATGTGTGCTGGGAGAGGGGCAGAGGGCAGTGTGACGTGGATGGGAGGGACTAGGGAGAGGAGAGCTTTTTATATTCTGCTCTTGCCTGCCCCAGCTACTGCAGAAATCTGCACTGGCAGCCCAGACCCCAGGGCGGTCCAGCGGGGTGACTGGGTGGGCTAGTGCCCTGCTGGGTCACAGGTGCATGTGGTCGGCTGAGTGTGCGCCCCAGGCAGAGGGATGGCACAGGGAAGCACGAGGAGGAAAGTGTGGGGACGGCTGTAGTGTGCATGTGGCGGCCAGGAGGACCCAGGCCGGTGACAGGGCAGAGCCAAGACGCGGCCAAGAAGGCTAGGGCTCCCCCAGCCTGGGCAGGGCCTTCCTGTGGCACCTACACAGCATAGGGCGTGGAAAGGTGGGGGCGGGAGGCAGGGGCGCAGCAGGGGTCCAGGGTCTGCAGGGAGTACCCCACATTGCAGCTGTGCTCACGGCCGGAGGCCGGGCCTGACCTGAGGGTGCTCTGCCTGGCCCCCTCAGTGGGCTCTCACGGGGTTTGAGCCTTTCTGCGTTAATGTGAACAATTTAAACCCAGGAGAAGCAAACATTTGGCTTTCCGGGGCCTCTTGAGAGGCCTTGTGAGGCCTTGGCACACGCACAGCAGTGGCTGACCCCAGGCCAGGACACGTGCTCTCCCACGCAGCACCACCCGCCCCCAAGCCGCTGTCACCGGGGCGGGTCACCCACTGTCCAGGGCTCCTGTTTTCTCTCCTCTGGCCTGCGAGCCTTGCTCATGTTTCTTGCTGGATCCCCCAGGCCTAGACCCGTGGCCAGGGTCCACAGGGGGGGCGGCCAGCACCCTGCCCATGGGAGAGGGCAGCCCGAGCAGATGCGCTGCGGTGGATGCACTGTACCCGTGTTTTGTCGCCCTGGGCCTGTCCCCGGCCAGGACTTGGACAGCACCGTGGCTGCTCTGCTCTTCAGGCTGCGGAGTGTCCTGGGGCAGTGGCAGCTGGGGACCTTGCTTGTAGCCTCTCTGGTCACGGAGAGGTCCCCCCAGCATGTGTGCCTGCACAAGGCTAGGAAGGAAGAGCCCGAGTCCACGGGGTCTGGGACTACCTTTCACTCATTCACTTGTTCACTTGTCAAATTTCCATCAGGCCCCTGCTCTGACCCCAGGGTGTGGTGGGAGCTGGGGGGCACCCCTGGGCGCGGGGAGGAAGGGCTCATCGGGTCTAGTGTGGGGCTGGACACATAACCACCAGGGCAGGGTGGGGCCCGCCAGCTCCACCGTCTTAGGGCCTAGTGGGGACAGTGTCACGGGGGTGGTGGTGACAGCAGGTGTCACTGGGCCAGCCTCTGTCCTCAGGGTGAGCTCAGCTGGAAGAGGGCGGCAATGGCAAGCAGGTCACTGCTTCCCCATGTGGCTGGAGGAAGCGGCCAGCTCGCCTCTACCTGGTGAGGTTCTGAGGCTGACGTGCCCCTGTCATGGTGGGGGGCTGTGGGTGAGGGGCCTGGGGGAACCGTGTCCTATCTTATCATCTGCACAGGCTGCACTGAGCGCCGCCAGGGGCTTCCCTTCCCGGCAGCGGGAACTGCTCATCTGGAGGTGCAGGCGCATTGGGCCTAAGGCCCTCTGTATGTGACCAAGAAGAACTTGAGGGTCCCTGGGCGGTGTGGACAGATGTGCATGCTGGGTGGGAGGGGGCGAGATGCCTCTGCCATCTGACACAGTCCTGCACTCAGTGCCAGGACCTCAGTTGGCTTGGGGGTGCTGGCGTGGACACTCGGGGTGTGGGGCAGCCCCGAGAAAGCTGTGCCCCGAGGAGCAGTGGCGTGAGCCCCAGTGGCCTGAGGCAGGGCTGTGGGGTCACCGCCTCGGAGGGGCAGCCCGCGTGGAAGGGCCTGGGGAGACCCGCGCCGCATGAGCAGAGGGTGCAGAGCTGGGACTCCAGAGGGAGCCGTGCCTGTGGCCCAGGCTGGGAGCGGCCTGGGTCTGTGAGGAACTCCCAAGGCGCCTCTTGGAGGAGCACTGACTCAAGGGCCACTTTGCCTGGGGCCAGGAGAGCCCCAAGCCCGGGGGCTGCTGGGTGTTGAGAATCAAGAGGCCCGGCTGGGGCGCAGCGGGCTTGACTGGCTTTCAGGAGTGTGTGCTGCGGGGCAGACCACCGCCACCCCTGCCCAGCCCTCCGCCTGGGCTGGCGCCCGCAGGCCGGCCGCCCTCTCACTGACCTGGCCGTCAGGGTCGGGGAGGCGGCGACTGCGGCGAAGACGTGGACCATGGCCAGCTTGCAGAGGTCGGCGGCTGAGCCTGTGGGCACAGAGGGTTCTGTTTCACCAACAGTGAGAGGCGGAGCGCCCCTACTGCCAGGGGCGTGTGACACATGGACGCCAAGTGTGTGGCTTAAAACCTCTCGGGCCAGGAGCCTGCCCGAGGTGTGGGCCGGCCTCGGGGACACCTGCGCCGCCGAGGCCTGCAGGTTGCCGGCAGGACGGTTCTCCTTGTGGCCGGCTGCCTGCTGCCCTTGCCCGGCACCGCCCCAGCGTGCAGCAGCCCCCAGGGCCGCCTCCCTGCCGCCTCTCTGGCTCTCATCTCTAAACCCTCTCCCAAAGGCCTCCCAGGATAATCTCCCTTTGCTCAAGGCAAAGCCTGCTGGCTGGGGGGCCTTCCCCTGCAGGCCCCTCCACCACAGCACCGTCCAATCAAGGGAGTGTTCTGCCCACACGCAAGGGGGGATGACACAGCCGTGCACACCAGGACAGGCGCCCGGGGCCATGTGGAATCCGGCGACCACCCCAGCTAACAGAACGAGGGGTCGCACATCTGTCGCCCTGCCTGCCAGCCGCAATGCCTCCCCGCGGCGCAGCGTACCACGCGTGAGACGGGTTATGGACTGGAGCAGGGAGAAAACCCCACTGTTCGGTTGTGCTTTTGCTCATCCAGTGTGAGCCAGGCGTCTGCTCAGTGCCAGCCGGCGTCGGCAACAGGCCTCTCCTCACACAGGCACGCAGAGCTGTCCTGGGCACTGGCTCTGATGACAGGCCACAGAGTGGAGGTTCACATTTCTATCTGTATCTGTGCATTGCTTTAGCGTTCATGCTTCCCGAGGTCACTGAAGAAGTAAAAATTCCTGGTCTGTGGCCCACTTCCCCCCATTGCGAAACAACTCTCCTCAGAAAATGCTTGATTCATTTTTCTCCAGCTCTAGGAGGCCAGTTGAGGACAAAGCACATCCAGCCCCTCGTCTCCGCGCCATGAAAAGTCTCCAAGGATGGGTGGTGGGAAGCTCCCAGAGGTCCCAGGAGGCTGCTACCAGCCTCATCCTCCCTCCTACAAGCCTTGGAGAAGAGACTCTGGCTCTAAGAAAGTGACTTTCATTGGGATTGGAATCATGTGACTGATTTTAGATAAAACATCCCCTTCCAACTACTCACTTCCAAAGTCTGCAACTCACTGCAAGTGGCACGTTGGCCCCATGAGAGAACCCCGCGTCTGCTTTCGGCGGCCTGGGCTTTCCTCTGGGGGTGCCTTTGGCACCAGGCGCTCCTCCTTTAGAATCTGGAAATGGCCAGAAGCTGAGCAGCGTAAGAGCTGGTGACCCATCAGGCAAGCGCTTTTTCTGGTAAGAAGGGAGGGCCCAACCTGGAGTGGTGAGGAGGGTCTTGGCAGCGTCCCACGCAGAAAAGGAGGCGGGTGGCGCTGGCTCACTCGCTGACTGCTGGGACTGCTGCCAATGCTGGGCTTGTGCTGGTGTCACCACCAAGCTGGGTAGATTTACCTAAAGGGAGAGCAGCCGTTCCCAGAGGCTGAACACGGAGGTTCTGGGTGGAGCAGTGGCTCTGGGGTGAATGTGGCCTGGGGTCTGGGGTCTGGGCCGTTGGGGGACAGGATTCGTGGAGCAAGAGAGCCTTCCTGAATCCCGGAGGGAACTACTGGACCCTGAGTCTAAACAAACAGCTGTACTGGTGGACCCTGCTCCAGGCTGGCGGTCAGGCATGCTGGCCACACTAGGGTATGTGAGCAGACTTGGGGACGCGAGGGGGGAGGAGGAGTCGAGAGCAGACGGAGCAGCCTCGCGTGGGCACCCACACTGCGCTGCCCTGGCATCGGCGCTGGCACAGTCAGGTGCTCTGCGGGTGTTTGTTAAATAGATGATAGGCAGGTTCCCTCGTTAGAGGACCGGTCACGGCAGGGAAGGGGCTGGGCTGAGAATGGATGGGGACCTTGGTAGCTTGATTTTATGGCTAAGCCTCCTAGTGAACTTTTAAAGAGATCTTTCTAAAATAGTTTAAACCGCACTTTGACCTGGTGAACAGGCACGAGATCACGCCTTGACAGTTTCTTCATGTGTGGGAACCCACAAGCAAGATCAGCAAGGTCCCAGGATCGGGAGGCTTCCAGAGCCTCCAGTGCTTGCTGCAGGCTGTCCCAATGAGAGGCAGGGCCTGGGAACGATTCCATTCCACTGTGGATCCAGCCGCTCCTCTGCTGGCTTCGTCCTTGTCATTTTCCCCCGTCTCCACGTTCTGCAGAGGCGAGCGTGCCCGGCACCTGCCCATCTGCACAACCCGTGTGGGCTCCGTGGACTGGCGCCTTGGGTCTCCTGCCCAGTTGAGCCCTCCTGCTCTCTGTCTGCTGGGCCCCTGGGCTTTCTGGTCCCTGGCTGCTCTCTTGTGGGAGGGTGGTCTCCTCTGGACACCCCTCTGGAGGCAGTGTGGCACCTGGGCTTGGAGGCTGGGCTCAGGCCTTCCTCTATGGGCCCAGAGGTCTCTGCTGTTCATCTGTAATCCAGGGGGCTAAGGACCCCCAGGGTCACATGACTTCCAGGCAGGGTCTCCTGCATATTAGGAGTTTTCACAGCCAGAGGCAAACGAGGTGATCTTACTTGTGCAGCTGCCTCTTCCCTTCTGGGGGTGTGGGCTACTGCAGGGCACTGATGGATGTTGAAGACCTGACCCCAGGGCCTTACACCCCCAGGCCTGCAGGGGAACTGGCAGAGGGTCTCCAAGCCGAGTGTGAAGATACTGAGCCCTAGTGCTGGCTAAATCAACTTGTGAAGCCTCAGTTTCCCCCTGTGAATATAGGGCTGCACTGCTCAGACCATATCCCAGGGAATGTCACGGTTGTGAAGACAGCCGTGCGCTGGGCACCCGCCATGTCCAGGGTGGCCTCCTTGACGCCTCCCATAGCGACTGCCATGAGGATGGCGAGGCCCACGGAGCTCTCTGGAGGAATGCTCACGGGAGCAAGAACTATCTCAGCGATAATCCAGGGAATTAGACCCAGACCTGAAGTTGTTAAGACCCAGATAAGGAAATGGCTGCAGAGCCACAGGGAAGGAGAGGGCGGCAGCAGGCAGCCACCAGCTCGGCCTCCAGGCCTGCAAGGGGCCCACGGTACCTTGAAGCACGAAGTTCACCGCCTGCCGCTCTGCTTGTGCCCGAAGCTGCTGGTTCCGTGCACGGATCCTTGGCAGGGGTCTCCTCCTGCCCATGATGGAAGTCACGTAGCCTCGGGAGACGTGAAGGAGGAGCAAGGTGAGGGACAGGAATCCCCAGGCAGTACTGCGCTCTGGCGCCCCCACCCCTCTGTGCGGTGGCTCCCCTCCATGACCAGAGGGCAGGCCCCGAGAGCACCCCTGGGCTCTCACAGAGGCCCCCTGATTGACCCCAGGGCCAGTGGGCATGCGGGGGGAAGCATGGCTTTTGCTGGCCTGGCAGGAAGCGTTTGCATTCTCCTCTGACATCGAGCTGGGCTCAGATCTGAAACAGGACAATGGGGGCTGTGTCTACATTACAGAAGCTAAAATTCACTTGTGGAACCTGGGGAGAGGAGGGATTCTGGACTGTGTGGCAGCTGGATGGTGACGAAAGGCAGCCACACACGTGGCCAGTCAAGGACGGCACTGGCAGTCTGCGAGAGTCCACATCCCTACGCATGAGGGCAGATCCAAGTTTTGTGGGGCCTGCAGTTTACATAATTTTGGGCACAAAATGAACACAAATGTGCTGCACTGGATGAGTGTATTTTCGACCACTGACAACTTCTGTTTTAACTAGGTGTTGGTGGGAAATAAATCCTTCTCTTATGAGTTGACCTGTCTGAGGATTGGAAGAATTGCCCACATATATAGTAATTATAAAAGTGACAATGTCTTGAATACCAATTACATGCCAGTCAATGCATAATTAAAATCTCCTGATAGTAGCCGGCAATGAGGATAAGGAAGAGCTATGCTTCTGACTTGATACATTTCAGTTCCTGCATCTTCACATATCTAGTGATTTTTACTTGAATACTGGCTGTTGTGAATTTTATGTTGCTGAGTGCTGGATTTTGTTGTTTTCCTTTAAAGGGTGTTTTGGCAGGCAGTTCAGTTACTTGCAGAACACCGTGATCCTTTTGAGGCCCATTTTCAGGCTTTGTTAAGGTGAGTTTGGAGTAGCCTTTAGTCTACGGCTAGTTTAGTCCTACTACTAAGGGGTGGCCCTTCTGGGCTCTCTACTGAATGTCCAGATGTTCAGTGAGGACTCTTGACTCTGGATGGTCAGAACTCAAACATCTCCTAGCCCTGTGTAAGTGCTGGAATTGCTCTGCTTACTGCTGCCCAGCAATTATTCTGCTCAGTCCTGGAAAGTTCCAACCTATGAATGTGTGTCTTAGTATTCAAAAACAGACTCAAAGGGGGAACCTTCATAACTTGGGATTTGGTAGTGATTTCTTTGATATGATACCAAAAGCATGAGCAACAAAATAAAAAAATAGATCAAATGGACTTCATCAAAATTTAAAATTTTTGTTCATCAAAGGACACTATCAAGAAAGTAAAAAGACAAGCCATAGAAGGGAGAAAATAATTGCAAACCACATATCTGGTAGAGGTTTAATACCCAGAATATATAAAGAACTGCTACCACTCAACAACAAAAAGACAAACCGATCAAAAAATGGGCTAAGGACTTGAATGGACATTTCTCAGCAAATGCTTGTAGGATAATTTGATGACATATGAATGCTTCTTTACAGTATCTGCCTAGAGTTATAACTGCAGGGCCAAAGGATACATCATCATCCACATCCCTTAAATAAAGTTAGCTACAAGGCAATGGAGCCATGCCGTGGGGCTGCGAAGAGCCTGTTTCTGCAGCCCAGCTGCTCAGCGTGGACCTGGCTTTGTCACCACTGAGCTCTGTGACCTTGGGACGCCCCTCAGCCCCTGGGGGACTCATTTTCTTCCTCTGTGAACTGGGGATGATGAGAGCACTCACTTCTGAGAGCTGCATTGAGGGTGACATGAGTCTATTCAGGGAAAGCACTTACAATTGTGCCTGGCACGCAGTGGGCTTCAGTGAGGGCTGGGGTGGCTGGCAGGTGGAGGGGGTGTGTGCTCCTCAGGCTCACCCATTATGGGCCCAGGAGGCGGGAGGCCTTTAGACATGGGGGAAGGGCAAGAGGGACCTGCTGTGTTGTGCTCCCCACGCACGTGAGTGGGTGGCTGCCGAGGCCATAAGGCCAAGCTCTGAACAGGTCGTGGAGCGCCACCGAGGGCCCAGCCCCATGGCCAGTGCTGCATGGGCAGGGCAGAGGGTGCCCAGGTTCCAGTCTGCAGCTAGGCCAAGCTTACGGGGCTGATCTGTGGGCCCCAGAGTCCTGGCAGGGATTCCAGAGGAACATCCCATAGGTGGGTGCCCAGGTGTTGCCTGTGCTGGGGGAGCAGGCTGGATGGAGCATGTGGGAGGCCCTATGGAATGGTGACCTGCTGAGGCCAAAACACATGGGAGGAGACAGCACCCAGGCCATGCTGTGGGTCCTAGCTCCCAGTTACCACTCCTCCACCTCCTCTACCGACCCCTCCTCTACACTTCATCTTCGTGGGTTTTCAGCTTTTCACTCCTTCACTCTCATTTCAAAGGAGTCTCGGAAGGGAGAGGAACCTTCTGCTCTGAGCCCAGAAGTCAAACCGTCCTTGGAGCACAGGGATTTGAACGCTCGTGGTCAGTGAGGGCCTCGGGCACTGGGCTAGCCGCCAGCACGCCCCACCGCCTCACCTCAGCACATGGCTCCCGCAGTCGGGGACAGGAAATGAGGGAAATACTTGAATAAAACAGAAAGCAAACATGCTTCCTGAGCAGTTATCACTGCTCCAGCTTCTCAGGAAATGGCCTTGATGACACCTGCCCTTCCCAGCGTGAGCAACAGCAGCAGGCTCAGGCCTGAGACGAGGCCCTGTTGCAGGTCGCCCCTCCAGAAGCCTGTCCTGCAAGCACTCGGACCTGTCTGCCCAGGAGGGCACCCAGAGCTGTTTCCAGGTCCAGGGGCCTGCTGCTCCTGGGGTGCACTGTGTGCTGTCATGAAACACAAGAAGCTTAACCTACCAAGTGCAGCGAGAATTTGCTTGGGGCCTGGTAGGAATTCTCCCACCACAGGGCCCAAGCCACGCTCTTCTATCCTGGGAGGCCGCTCTCTCACGGGAGGCATGCGGGCAGGCACCGGGGGAAGCAGGCCGCTGCACCCTGGAGGGCAGGAGGGCAGGAGGGGTGGGCTGGTCCCCTTCACAGGCCCTGGCTCCGCCAAGGAGCAGACCCCTCAATGTACTGGGATCGAGGACTTGGTGGCAGCCCCATGGCCAGGCTAGAGGCCACTTCACTTATTATTCTTTTGTCTTTTTCAATATACTTTCCAAAATTAAGAAATATTTAAGTATACATATGAAGAAAGAGTGCTATAATAAACTCCAGCAAACCCACTAGCCAGCCGGGTCAAATCCTAACGCGATCCTGTGCGACAGCCACATTCCTGGGCAGGAGCACCACAGCTCCGCCCGCTGTGTGCCCTCTGGGCCACGCTCCACAGCCTCTGCAGGCAGCCCCAGCGTGGGGGAGTGGCTCAGCCGAACCGGAGAGCGGTTCCTTACAGAGCCAGAATCTAGGGAGGGACCAGGGCGCTCCTAGGGGGGCCCTTGCCCGTGTGGTCCCAGGAGGTGTGTCCCCATTCCAGGTAGGACAAAGGGGTGGTGAAAGGTGAAAGGGATGTGCTGGCTGGGACTCTCCTTTTTGTTTCCTTTCCTTGCTCCCTCCCGTTTCCTTCCTTCCATCCGAAAAACAAGCGCTCCCTGAAGGCCCACCCAGCACGCGGCTACCGGTTGGCTAGGACAAGCTTGCTAGTCCTAGTTAGTGCAGGGAGGGGTCCGCGGAGACGGGCGCTTTCAGCAGGGCCCACTGTTGCTGCCCCAAACAAGCCAGGGCCGTAGGAAGAGGGCGTGGAGCTGGGCAGGCAGCCAGCAGCGATCTCGCCCCCACTCCTTATCTTTGCCAGCACATGGTGTGCTGGACTTTACAGTTTTGTCAATTTGACAGGTGTGAACGCCATCTTTTTTGTTTTAGTTTCACTTCCCAGGTCACTTGTGAGGTCAAACATCTCATGAGGTTATTGGCTATTGAGTTTTCTATGAAACTGCCAATTTATAGCCTTTGTCCAGTTTCCTATTAACTTGCTCATTCTTTTCTTATTGATCTGTGGAAGTTATTTTACATTATGGATAATAATATCTTTGTCCAGTGTGTGGTTTGCCTTTTTGTTTTTTTAATGGTGCTCCTTTTTCCTAGAAGGGGGCAGGATTTTAAATTTTAATGTAGTACAATTTATCATTTTTTTTTCCTTTGTGGTTTTGGGGGTCTTGTATAAGAAATCCTTCCCTACCCAGAGATCATAAGGATAGTCTATATGTTTTTCTAAAGTTTTAAAGTATTTTTCCTCAGATATAGGACTTTAATCCTATTTTTTAAAAAAAATATTTATTTTTAATTGTGGTAAATATGCATAGCATAAAAATCTTTTAACCTAAAAATTTAAGTGGACAATTCTTTGACATTAAGTATATTGACAATACTGTGAAGCTTTTACCACTATCTATTTCAAGAGCATTTTCATCATCCCAAACCAAAACTCATACTCATTTAGTAATAACATCCCATCCCCGCTCTCCTGCACCCCCGTAACCATTACTCTGCTTTCTGTCTCAGTGAATTTGCTTATTCTAAGTATTTCATATAAGAGAAATCATAATATATTTGTTCTTTTGTGTCTGGCTTATTTCACTCAACATGACGTCTTCAAGGTTCACTCATGTTGTAGTGTGTACCAGCACTTCACTTCTTTTTATGGCTGAATAAAACTCCATGGTATAGATAGACCACATTTTGTTTATCCACTCATCTGTTGATGGACACTTGGGTTGCTTTTACCTCTTGGCAATTGTGAATAATGCCGCAATGAACTCTGGGATACAAGTATCTGTTTGAGTCCTCGTTTTCAATTATTTGGGGTATAAACCAAGGAGTGGAATTGCTGGGTCATATGGTAATTCTATGTTTAAATTTCTGAGAAGCCACCAAACTGTTTTAAACAGCAGCTGCACCATTGTATATTCCCACCAACAATGCACAAGGGTTCCTACTTCTCTGCATCCTTGTCAACACTTGTTATTTTCAGTTTTTAAAAAATAATAGCCGGGAAGCGGGTGTGGCTCAATCGATAGAGCTCCTGTTTACCATGTGTGAGGCCCTGGGTTCGCTTCCCGGGGCCTCCTTGTGACGGCAGGCCGGCCCGTGCGGCGCGGTGGGCTGATGCAGCGGGACCTCGCAGCAAGGGGGAGATAAGCAGACACAGAAAAAACACACAGCAAATGGACACAGCAAACACAAGCAGCAAGGGGGGGATAATTAAATAAATAAATAAATCTTTAAAAAAAAAAATAATAATAATAGCAGCCATCCTAGTGGGTGTGAAGTGGTATTTCATTCTAGTTTTAATTTACTATTTCTGTAATTGCTAATGACGAATATATACATCTTTTATATACTTATTAGCCATTTTAATATCTTCTTTGGAGAAATGCTTATTTACACCCTTGGCCCATTTTTTTTAAATTGCCTTGTCTTTGTGTTGTTGAGTTGTACTTCTTTATGTATTCTGGATATTAAACCCTTATCAGATAGATCATTTCCAAATATCTTCTTGCATTCTGTAGGTTGTCTTTTCACTTTCTTGATAATGTCCTTTGATGGCACAAAAGATTTTAGTTTTGATGAAATCCATTTTATCTATTTTTTTCTTTTGTTACCTGTAATTTTGGTGTAAAATCTAAAAATCCATTGCCTCCTACAAGGTCCTGAAGATATTTTCCAATGTTTCTTGTAAGAGTTTTATACAATTAGCTCTTATATTTAGGTCTTTGATCCATTTTGAATTAATTTTCATACATGGTGAGAGGTAGGGGTCCACTTCATTCCCTTTGCATGTGGATTTCCAGTTGTCCCAGCACCATTTGTGGAAAGAAAATCTCTTTCTTTGAATGGACTTGGCTACCTTGTCAAGAATCAAGTGGCCATAGATGTGTTGATTTAACTTTGGACTTTGAATTTTATTCCAGTGGTCTTTATGTCTATTATTCTAATTTTTGGAAGAGGTTTGAGAAGGATTGGTGTTAAGTCTTTAAATGGTTGGTAAAGTCAGATGTAAAACTATCTGGTCCTGGACTTTTCTTTGGGAAGTTTTTGATAACTTTACTTGCTATAGATCTGTTGAGATTTTCTATTTCTTCTTGCATCAGATTAGGTAATTTGTAAGTTTCAAGGAATTTGCCCATTTCATCCAGGGTTTCTAATTTGTTGGCATGTAGTTGTTCATAATACCTCTTGTAATCATTTCTACTTCTTTAAGGTCAGTAGTGATGTCCCCATGTGCACTCCTGATTTTAGTTATTTGTGTCCTCTCTCTCTTTCTCTTTTTGTCAGTCTGGCTAATGGATTCTCGACTTTACTGGTCTTAAAAAAAAAAAACAACTTCTGGTTTTGTTGATTCTCTCTATTGTTTTTCTATTCTCTATTTCATTTATTTCTGCTCTTATCTTTACTATTTCCTTCCTTCTACTAATTTTGGGGTTAGTTTGCTCTTCTTGTTCTAATTTCTTTAGGTCTGAAGTTAGTTTGTTGATTTGAGGTCTTTCTTATTTTTTAATGTAGGCATTTAAAGTTATAAATTTCTCTTTGTGCACTGTCTTTGCTGCATCCCATAAGGTTTTGTATGTTGTGTTTTTGTTTTCATTCATCTCAAGATATTTCCTAATTTCCCTTGTAGTTTCTTATTTGACCCACTGGTTGTTTAATAATGTGTTGTTTAATTTCCAAATATTTAAAATTTTCCAGTTTTCCTTCTGTTACTGATTTCTAGCTTTATTCCTTTGTGTCTGGGAAGCTACTTTATATGATTTCAATATTTTAAAATTTATTAAGGTTTGATTTGTGGTCTAACATATAGTCTGTCCTTGAAAATGTTCCAGGTGCACTTGAGAAGAATGTGTATTCTGCTGTTGTTGGGTGGAGTGTGCTCTATATGTCCATTAGGTCTGATTGGTTAATAGTGCTGCTCAAGTCCTCTGTTTCCTTACTGAGATTCTGTTTCGATGTTCCATCATATTGAAAGTGGTATATTGAAGTCTCCAACTATTATTGAAGAACTATCTATTTCTCCCTTTAATTCCGTCCTTTCTTGCTTCATATATTTTAGGGCTCTGTTGTGAGGTGCATATATGGATTGAATATTTTATAAATATATAATATCCTTCTTTGACTTTTCTAATTTTTTTTTACTTAAAATCTATTTTGTCTGACAAAAATATAGCCACTGAAGTCCTCTTTTGATTACCGTTTACATGGAATATCTTTTTCCACCCTTTACTTTCAACCTCTTGTGTCTTTGTAACTAACATGAATCTCTTCTAGACAGCGTATAGATGGTTCATACTTTTTCATACAATCTGCCAATCTCTACCTTTGAATAGGAAAGTTTAATCCATTGACATTTAAGGTAATAAATGAGAAGAAGTTACCTCTGCAATTTAGCTATTTGTTTTCTGTATGTCTTTATATGTTTTTTATTCCTTGATTACTCCATTACTGCCTTTTTAAAAATTTAGTTGCTTTTTGTAGTGTACCATTTTGATTCCAATATTCTTTTCTTTTCTCCATATTTTTTTAGTTATTTTCTTAGGGGTTAACTTTGTAATTATAATTAACATCTTAAACTATTAATATCCTAGTTTGACTAGTACCAACCTAATGTCAGTAGTAAACAAATTCTCTACTACTATATATCTGTCCCTCCCCCTTTTATATTGACACTGCCTCAGATGACATATTTATACATTTGTATACCCATTAACACAGATTTATAATGTTATTTTACATTTTTGCTTGTTAAGAAATGTAGGGAATAAAAGCAGTTACAAACCAAAAGTACAACAATACAGGATTTTATATATACCTATGTAGTTACTTTTGCCAAAATGTTCTTTATTTATTCTTATGTCTAGTGTTCTCTTACTTCAGCCTGAAAGACTCCATTTAGCATTTCTTGTAGGGCAAGTTTTCTAGTAATGAACTTTCAGCTTTTGTTTATCTGTAATTGTCTTAATTTCTCCTTCATTTTGAGAGATAATTTTGCCGGATATAAAATTCTTGGTTGACAGTTTTTTGTGTTTTTTTTTCCTATGAGGACCTTGAATATGCCCTTTATGGTTTCTGATGAGAAATGCATCGTTAATCGTATTGTATGTGACAAGTTGCTTCTCTCCTGCTGCTTTTAAATCCTCTCTTTGATTCTGGATTTTGACAATTTTATTCTAATGTATCTTTATGTAGCTTTCTTAGAGTCTATCCTGTTTGGAGTTCATTGAACTTCCTGGATGTGTATATTTATGTCTTTCATCAGATTTGGGAAGTTTTCAGCCATTGTTTCTCCACATATTTTTTCTACACTTTTCTCTGTCTCGTCCTTCTGGGACTCCAATGATGCTTACGTTCGTTCACTTGATGATGTCCCACAGTTCCCTCAGGCTATGTCCATTTTTCTTTATTTTTTCTTTCTGCTCCTCACACTGGATAATTTCTATAGTCTTATCTTTCAGTTTACTTCTCCTTTCTTCTGTTGATTCAAATCTGCTTTTGAAT
The DNA here is from genome assembly GCA_029593785.1 of Cabassous unicinctus. NCBI lineage: Eukaryota > Metazoa > Chordata > Mammalia > Cingulata > Chlamyphoridae > Cabassous > Cabassous unicinctus. The sequence continues at coordinate 15,473 of JAQZBX010056149.1, forward strand.
CCATCTAATGAGTTTTTCATTTCAATAAAGTGTACTTTGCAGCCCCAACATTTGTTTGGTTCCTTTTTATAATTTCCATCTCTTTATTTTGTCCAGACATCTTCCTAATTTCATTTAGTTCTTTGTCTATGGATTCCTTAAGCTCATTTAACATATCTGGGATGCTTGATTTAAAGTCTGACTAATAGCTCCAATGTATGAGTCTCCTCAGGGATGGTTCCTGGCAGATTTTTTTTTTCCTGTGAATGGGTCATACTTTTCTGTTTCTTCAAATGTTTTTAAATTTTTGTTGAAAAACTGGACATTCCGAGTATTTTGTTGCTCTAATACTGGAAATCTATTTCTCTCCCTGCTCTGGGATTGCTAGTTGTTGTTGAGCTGGCAATCTGACTTTTCCAAAATAATTTTTGTCTTCAAATAGGGAATGGAAGGAGAAAAGGGAAAAAAATAGGTCTTGCCTCTTTAAGTCACCTCTGCTCCTTCTCCGGCCCCCAGTGATCTTAAGTAGCTGATCAAAAGCAGTGACCAACAATCACACCACATTCCCCTCATAGCCCACCCTGGCTCGGGCAAGCTGTACCAGGAGCCCAGGCTGCTGTCCCCAATGCTGACTGCTGTGTGCCTGGGGGGTGGGGGCAGAAGCTGCCGCAAGGAGAGTGGACTTCACAGCATACACTGCAGGTTACTAGCCTCGTCTTCCAGCTCTTCTCTGGATGCTGCACAGTGTTCCACTAGACTCCATGTTCCCAAAGAGTTGATTCAGACAGTTCAGGCCTGTTCGTAGTTGTTTTCACAGAGGGTCTGATTCCTGGAGCTTCCTAATCTGCCATCATCCCATGATCCTTTAATGGGAATATTTTTAAAACCTCACTTTAAAGTATGCTGTTTACAATAGGTTTTTGATATATGACCTTTGTCAGGTTAGAGAAGATCTCTTCTAGTACTAGGTTTGCTATTTTTTAAAATCACTTGTGAATGCTGAGTTTTGTGAATACATTTTCTGAATCTATTGTTGAGTCTTTTTTGCCATCTATTTCATTAATTTCTGCTTTTATATTTATTTCCTTCCTTCTTACCTTTACTCTGCTGCTCTTTTCTGAATATCTTGCATTGAATACAACTCACTTATGTTCACATATTTTCTTTCTTTTAAAAATAATCTTTAAAAATATTCCCTTACCTCTAACTGAAGTTCCAGCGTGGCCATGTCCCACAATCTATGATATGAGACAGTTTTACTACTATTCATTTTAGGAATAAACGAATTTATTAAATAAATTTTATAATTTTCTTGGGATTTCTTTGTCCAAAATTAAGTTATTTAGGAGTGCAATATATTTCCAAATAGGTAGATGGATGAATGGTTATGCACATATAAATAGGTATAAAACTACCTTTATATTGCGCTGGGGTCAGAGAACACGTTCTAGTTGATTTTCTTTGAAATTTTGGTTTCCTTTGTGACAAATTTGTGGTGAAACTTTTTAAAAGATAAATTTGTTTTTGTGCTCACTGTTGCTTCACTTATGGGTTAATTTGATTTTCCTTCCTGCTGAAGTGCGTTTTTGAGTTCACTTCGGGAGGGTGAGGAGGTAGTAAACGTCCTTCAGTGCTCGTCTGGAAAGGCCTTTGCTTTGTCCCCTCCTGTCTTACAGTGGGCCTGGCAGACAGCTCTAGGCTGAGAGTTGTTTTCACTCAGCAACGTGAAGATAACGACTCCATTGTCTTCTAGCACCTATTGCCATTGCTGACTAGTCGGGGGTGAGTCTAGTTTCTGTTCCTTTGTAAAAAATCTGTCTTTTTTGTCCCCCTAAATTTGAAAAAGATTGCCCCTTTATTCTTCATTTTTCTGCATTTTCACTTTGGGTCTAGATGTGGCTTTCGTGTTAGTCATCTTGCCTGGTGCTGGGTACACTTTGATTTGAGGACTCAGGTTGTTTTCAACTCTGAAGAATTCCCAGCTATTATGTCCTCAAATGTTAGTACTCCGCCATTCCCTCTATTCTCTTCTGAAAATTCTAGCATTACTTGCCTGGATCCTCTCATTGTGTTCTCTGTGTTTCTTACATGCTCTTGTTTGAGTGACTTATTTGTTTTTCCCCTTTGCTTTCTATATTGCATTCTAGATGAGTTCCTCAGTACTTTTCATTCAGTTTTGTAATTCAATCTTCAATTGTGTCCATTCTTGAGTTCACCTCAGCTATTGTGTTAATAGTGTATTTTCCCTAACATTTTAATGTATTTTCCCTAACATTTTAATATTTTTCATAGCCACCTTTTCTTGCTTTGTTTCTGTTTTTGTTCTTAATTCATTATTTTAAAAACAAAAGGTTATGCTGTTATCTTTTTAAATATCTGAAACATACTTATTCCATCTGGAATGAATTCATGTTTTGGTAGTTGATTTTACTGGCTGCTTTCATAGTGTTAAACATTATATATTTTTTACTTTTGGTTCATGGGCTTATTTTGACAGGAGGATTGCTTGTTTTTTATTCTCTCTCTGCCTACTTCCACTCTTTTACTCTCCTCCTCTTTCCTTCTGTGCTCACCCCTCCTCCATGTCTAATAGAATCAGGCATTAAAACGGTGATTTTCTAGTTATTGCTTTGGGTTGATACTGGGGACATCTCAAAATCTAATCACTTGACCAGCAAGGGGCTTGTTTTAATTCCTGATCGCAGGCTGTGTCTGTGCCTTTTGCATCCAGGTCACAGCTCACCAGGAGACAGAGCCCAGGTAGCATCTGAAACCAAGTCTAATTTGGCTTCATTCATGGAG
>JAQZBX010056150.1:0-18252 GCA_029593785.1 Cabassous unicinctus
GTCCCATTTTTTTTAAGAAGAGGAAAGCAACTCAGAAGGAATCAATAAGTAGCCCAAAGCTATACCACCAGGAAGACGCAGAAGTGAGATTCATATTAAAGCCTTCCTGATACATAAGTCCTTGTTCTTTGTGCTTCAGAGTCCCTCTGCAAACTTCATTATAAAATTTTTAAAGAGCTATAATAATAACTATTAAGGCTTACTATATGCCAAGTACACTGTCTCACTACAACCTCTCGAGAACAGTATGAGATGCTATTTTGCCTGTTTTACAGTTGAGGAAAAACTGAAGCCCAAAGTAGTTAAGTAGCATGCCCAGGTAAATAGTGGGAGAAACATGATTCAAATCCAAGCCACCGCTTCTGTGTGTTTCCAAAATTCAAAAGAGACATGAATTTGGAACACTCATGAAAATGTCTAGTCTTTGGGAACCTCCTCCATTTTGCAAATTTTAGATTTCCACCTGTCAGGCCTTTTTGAAATATGTTTTATTGACTACTGCTTTCTTCTAATGGTAGATAACATAACTGCTTAGATTTATGGAATTTTAGAGATAGAAGTCCATCCTCTGATAAAATGCCCTACCAAGGACAAAAAGTTAATGATAAGTACAATTTACACCCCAAATTGCCTATCAATTAGGTAATCCTTCCACTACATGATGCCATAATTCAGCACTTCCAAAGTAAGTAAATATAAAGGTATCCATCAAATAATGAGGGAAATTTAATTCTAGATTGTAACAATCAGATATGATGATTCTGAATCAAGAATAAATTTTTTAAAGCAGCCATTTCTATAATGGGATTTCTTACACATTAAAATATCAAAATATTGTAATCCAGCTTTTAAAGCTCTTTAAGGTGTGTCCCACTTTAACAACAGTTCTTCTGGTCTATTTTCCATACCTTGTACAAGCCCTGCTTTGTCCTGTTTCTGGAACTGGGATGACTCTCTCCACATTTCCATCTTCTAAAATACTCAGATTCAACTATGCATCTCATAGTTTCTACCATAAAGCCCCAGCTATGACCTGTTGAAGCCCCACATTCCATTATTTCAAAACTCCACCAATAGAGTTCTCATGACTTGATCATTAATGTTTTCTTTTCTCTCTCTTCCAGATTTTACTAAAATAGTACAGGGGGAGGGGACACTAACAAAGAAAATAATATCAAAGAAAAGATAACATTGAATCAGATTTTCAAAAATTGGGTGGAGGGGAGAAGCTAGTAAACGATGGATAACTTAACAGGGAGGAGAAAAACCATAGTTGAAAGAGGAGAATAAAAACAAGAAGAAAGTTGATTCACTTCACAAAAGGCCTAGAAAGGCTCAGGACTCAAAATCTGTCATTATGGAGCATAGAATACCCACACACACCTCTGCCCATCCGTGCACTGGACACCAGCACCATGAGAGTACCACTATTTTCATGGGGCAAATTTAACTGGAGTAGCTCAACACAGAAAACTTCAAGGACTCTAGAGGACAAGTGTGAGACCTGAGGTAAGAAAAAGATGGATTAATTAAAAGTCCATGTACTGAGTTTTAAGATGCCCTCTCTCCAGCCACATCTCCTCAAGTGTAGAAATCTGGGAACCAGGTATTTACTACATTAAAAAAAAAAAAAATTACTTCCTTGCAAAAATTGAACTACCCCAGAGAAAAATATCTTTATTCTGATGTTTGAGGTTCGCCAGTAACATTCTGGTTCTCAAACCCCTAAAGGCTCTAAAATACAGTAGGCCAATTAACAAGCCCTATGAAAAGATCCCCAAATCAGCCTTTTACAACTTCATTCAAATGTACACTGACACCCAAGAATCACCAAACATTTGATAAAAGATTGCAATATGAAAGAGACTAAAATAAACAAAGAGAAAAAAAGAACTGAAAAAAATTAATAGAAAGAAAAAAGTCATCAATAAATTCTAATTAGTATCCTCAGAAAAGTAAGTGAATATATTACAATCTTAATATAAGAACAGGGTGCCACATAAAAATAAATAATTTAGAAAGCAAGAAAGAGAACTAGAAAGCTGAACTTACATTTTATCTGATGCATGTGGTAGACTGTATTCTTGTCCAAAAATATTCTCTGTCCCTTCCAGACCTATTTTTTCCCTGACCTACTAATGGCAGACTTTGGGCCATGTGATTTCCTTTGGCCAGTGAAATGTATTTGCATGTGACATGGAACAGAAATTTTAAGAGAAAGTATACAGTTCACATTTTTTACCCTCTGCCTAGGAGCCCTGAACAAAAGTCCCCTGCTTTTTTTGGACCCAGGCTATGAATGGAAAGGTACCTAGTCAAAGTGGAAAAAAGTGCCTCAGCCAAGGTCCCTGATAAGGAGCTCTTAGTTGAAAGGCTTGGGAAGAGCATCAGACGAGGACCTCAATAAGGAAATCTCCACATGGGCACCAAGACTAGGAATGCAAGTATGTGTATGAACATGGCTAGCAGCGGGGAGGGGAGCATGAGTCCTTGATTGTAACTCCCTCCAAGAAACTGCAATGCTCTAGCTATGCAACAAGTCTGATATGGGGAAGGGAGCTTCCCCTGACGAGGACTGCCAGGCAAAGCCTCGTACTTAACTACGGTGGGGCCTGAAAGGTCACATGTAGGATTCCGACCTGGAGCCAGGTTTCTCCAGGTCACATTGGGAGCTTTAAGAACCTCAATCACTATAAAAAGTAAATTACTTGCTATATGCAGTACTACACTTGTTAAGATTGAGTAATGCACATCTCAGAAGCATTTTCAATGAGAACTGAACATTTTATTCTTAATCTGAAGTTAAACCAGTATTTTACTTATTACAAATTCCACTTAAATACAACAAATATTAAACACCTATGATATATGTGTATGAGATTGCCCTAGGCTTTGTAGGGGATAAAATTTAAAATATTTCAGTCTATCATCAAAGAATTTATAATCTTATAAGGAATATAAGATATACATAGTTACTATAATAAAATTGAAAATTTTATAGTGGTATAAGAGAGGAAGATAAAGTAAGAAGAAGAGAAAATTACTTATCAGTCAGAGGACTATGAAGGAGATAGTATTGGAAAATAGACAGGATTTGAACATGTGAAGCTAGAGAGAGGAGAATAATCTGGGAATAAAAGAATAATATGAATAAAGCATAAAGCATGGAAGAGACAAAGTGAGCACACACGAGTACAACAAGTAACTCATTTTGGTTGGATCGTGAATAGATACCTAAACATGCATTTGAGGAATATAATTATTATCAAGTAATGTCACATTTCAAGTTCACATCAGTATTTTGTGAATAGTATGAAGGTATTTTAAGAAGTGATAAGAAACAAACACACAGATTGATTTCTATAAGCCAAATTTATATTATTGATGATAGTTCCTGTTCATCCAAAAGAGTAAATGATGTCTTCAAGTAATAGAGAAAGAGGCTAGAGTAGATGTGAAAATTTCCCTTACTTATTTCCAAACAAGTACTCCTCCAAAATATTACAAATGATTAAGTTTCAGATATGTGAACATATCTGAATAGTAGACATATGGCAGAAGCTGCAAATGAGCAGACCAGTTTAGCAAAAAAAAGTCCTAATTTGGGGGGGGGGCGGGAAGCATGATAGTATTATCAATCTGTTTATGTTGACAGACATGCTTACTTTGACTGTTCCTTTTGTATCAATAAATGAGTGAATTCCAAGTACTCTAAATAGAAATACTAAAAGCAACCCTTATAAAAACAAATACCAGCCTAATAATTTTGGGATGCTGTTTTGGTATATCCTACAACGATTTGAAGAACAGCAACTCAGAAGGGGAAAAATGTCTTAAGCCCTTGAGCTCTGTACTGAATGCTAATGTATTTGTATAGGATGTATTTAATACAGAACTGAGAATAAATGACTTTCAGCAGCTGCACTCTAGACCTATAAATTGCTCTGAGAGCTACAAAATCCATACAGAAGAAGAACAGCTGGATAATTTACAGCTCCAGTATTTGTCAAGAAAATACAGAACCTGAATTCTCCTTTTTTCAGAGTACACACATCTATAAAAATTAAAAATTTTCCATCTTGAAAATCTATTTGGATCATCTATTCTTCTTGACATGTTACTCCTTTAAAATACAGAATCCTTAATTCCTCTCATTTCAAGGAGCACTTTTTAAAAGAATAAAAACAGCATATGAAAAAAGTTATCCTGATAACCACATGCAAGCACAAAGAAAAGTCTGTTAATGTTTATTTTGTGTTCCAATTGCTATGCTCTGGTAAAATCTTACAAAAGGAAACACATTAACCAGATGACTTGCAGAGTGCAGTGATACCAAAAATAGTACTTAGGTTAATACACTAATTGCACAGTTGCAGAGATTAAGTTCATCATTCTAGTTCTTGGATAAACTTTGGAGAGAAAGTATTTAAAGTTTAATATAAGGGCTGTCTTAAGCTTCCTAAAGAATAATACAACCAGTAAAAAATCTATTCTGTAAAATAAGTGCACTCTAGAAATAGAAAGCTACAGTCAGCAAAGGAATATTAGCTCATGTGTAAGGAACCAAATAACTCACTTGCAACTTTCATTAAGTCAATTCAACATATTGCCTAAGGGCTGATTTTCCTCACAAATCTACCATAGTTTGAGTTTTCATATGTAGCTCTAATTCATAAAGAGGCCATAATGCCTTGAAAATAATGCCAAAGAAAAATTCTGAAATTCCCACATGGAGTTTTTATGCTTATATGGAGAAATTTGAAAATCTTTTAACATTTTTAATCTGTTTTGAATTGGACCTTGCTCAGATTCAGACATCTAAATTTCTCTTTAAAAAAAGATTATAGGAAATTTAGCCAACTGGAATTATTCTCCAAATCATGCAATCTAGTGGTCTTTATTTGAATACTATATAAGTGCTGTGGTACAAATACACACAGAGTAGGTGATGTTATCAACATGGTGATGCAAGACATCCCCTGAAAAAGCTTCCCTAGAGATTTAGCAAATAAAAGCACAAATTTCACTTGCTTAGAATGCTCAAGTACAGTAGAGACTGAAGAATGACTCTATAAACACTGAATCAAAGAAATAGAAAAAGTGCAGATAGGAGAATACCAACCCAGACCACAGACAGTTCCTGCTTTCCTCCTACTCACTTGGTCCAAAGCACCCTGGGAGTCACACAAGGCAGCATGACCCAAATCCCTCCCACTGTGAACATAGACTGTGGAGAGACTCATAGCAGGGAGTCAGAACTCCACACATATGAAGGCACAGAGACCAAAGTCCATAGAGACAGGGTGGAACACAAACCACACAGAAGAGCTGTAAACAAAAGGGATCCCTGGTGGGGGTGGGGGGAGAGATGGGGAGAACACGATAGAAAGGTTGGTAAGAACTTTGTTCCCTGACTCAATCTCATTTCAGTCATCCGGACCATCGAAAAGAAAAAAGAACTTTTCTGAAGTAACACACCTTTGTTGACTGACCCCATCTAGCTTGCTGGATAAGGAAAACTAATGGGGAAGAAAACAGAAACAGAAAAGCCTCATACAAAAAAAGAGGGGGGTGAGAGTTAATCAAAGATATTCAAACAAATCTAAATAAATTCAAGGAGATGAAGGAAAATATGCATTAAAAAAATAAAGGATATTAAGAAGACAATGTGCTAGCATAAAGAAGAATGGGGAAATGTAAAAAGAAACATAGAAATTTTGGGCATGAAAGGCACAATAGTAGAGACTAAAAATACACTAGAGGCAAATAACAGCAAATTTGAATAGGCAGAAGAAAGAATCAGCAACCTAGAAGACAAGACCATCAAAATCATACAGTCAGAAGAACAAATAAAGAATAGGAAAAAAATGAGCAGCATCTCAGGGATTTGAGGGAAAGTATGAAGCACACAAACATGCATGTCATGTGTGTCCCAGAAGATGGGGAGAAAGGAAAAGGGGCAGAAAGAATACTGGAGGAAAAAAATGGCTGAAAATTTCCCAACTCTTATGAAAGACCTAAATATACAAATGTACTCCAAGCAGAATAAATCTTAGTAGACCTACTCCAAGATACATACTAAAGTCAAATGCCAAATGTCAAAGATAAAGAGAGAACTCTGATAGCAAGAGAAAAGCGATTCATCACATTCAAGGGATCCTCAGTAAGTCTATGCACCAATTTCTCATCAGAAACCATGGAGGTGAGAAGGCAGTGGTATGATATATATTTAAGGTACTAAAAGAGAAAAAACTGCCAGCCAAAAATTCTTTACCCAGCAAAACTATCTCTCAAAACTGAGGGAGAGTTTAAAATATTCACAAATAAACAGAAACTGAGACAGGAGTCCAAAAGAGACCTGGCCTACAAATATTACTAAAGGGAGTTTTGAGTTTTGTAGGTTGAAAGGAAAAGACAGGAGAGAGTGACTTGGAGTAGAATGAAGAAATGAAGATCACCAGTAAGAGTAACTAAAGGGGTAAATGCAAAACCCAATAGTATCATATCCTCATTATACAGCTCTATATTTTAATTCATAAGAATCAGAATAAAATTGAATAAGAAAAAGGCATATTTCCTGATAATAGACGTGCAAAATATAAAGTGAAGTGGGACAAAAACAATATAAAGAGGGGAAACAGGAATATAGGAGCAGAGAACATGTATGCTATTGAAGCTAAGTTGGTAACTTTTCTAATTAGCAGGTTTTATAAGCAGCTTGTGTAATATGAACTCTAGGGTAACGAGAAAGAAAGTATTTTAAAAATATAAAGAAACATGAAAGTATTTTAAAAATATAAAGAAGCTTGTGGTTGGGGGAAAAATACACCAAATTTAAGATATGGACTATAGTTAGTAGTAGGATGTTGACAATGTCCTTTCATAATTTGTAGTAGGTATCTCATGACAATGCAAGGTGTTGGTGGAGGGTTGATGTATGGGAGCCCTGTATGATGATATGCATGTTTATTTTGTAAGTTTATAACTTTTACTATACATTTACTGTTTATGTATGAATGATACACTTCAATAAAATTTTAAAAATTTTTTGAAAAGAAAAAGTATATAAAGAAGCAGAAATGAGAAAGGGATCCATCTGCCAGATACATCAAAAAAGGTCAAACAGAAAAGGGGATTGCAATAAAGGAAATAAGAGCCAAACATATATATATATGACATGTAAAAACCAAAGGACAAAACAGCTGAAGAAAGTACTGCCTTTACATTAATAACACTGAATGTTAATGAATTAAACTCCCCAATCAAAAACACACAGGTTGGAAGAATGATTAAAAAAGCCCCAACTCTATGCTGTTTATCAGAGATTCACCTTAGATGCAAAGACACAAATAGGTTGAAAGTGAAAGGATGGAAAAAAGATATTCCATGCAAATAAAAAGCAGACAAAATAGATTTTCAGTCAAAAACTGTTTTAAGAAACAAAGAAGGAAACTATGTATTAATAAAAGAGGCAATCATCCAAGAAGAAATAACAATCATCAACATATGTGCACCAAACCACACTGTGCCAAAATATATGAGGCCAACACCGGCAAAAGTGAAGCCAGAAATAGACACCTCTGATTTCAATACACCACTATAATCAACAGACAGAACATCTAGATGGAATATCAGTAAGGAAAAAAAGAGCTTGAATAATATGACAAATGAACTAGACTGAAGAGACATATAAGGACATTCATTGCAACCCACAACAATGGAATATACATTCTTCTCAAGTGCACAAGGCTTATTCTCCAGATAGAACACATGTTGGGTCACAAGTCTCAATAAATTTAAAAAGATTGAAATCATACAAATCACAATCTTCTCTGACTATAATGGAATAAAGCTGGAAATCAATTAACAGGCAGAGAAATAGAAAATCCACAAATATATGGAAGACGAATAACACTCTCTTCAATAATCTGTGGGGCAAAGAAGAAACATCTAGGGTAATCAGTAAATATCTTGAGACAAATGAAAACAAGAACATGACATATCAAAACTTATGGATTGCAGTGAAGGCAGTGCTGAAAGGGAAGTTGATAGCCCCAAACATTTACATTAAAAAAGAAAGAACTAAAATCAAAGGCCTAACCTGGAAGAACTAGAAAAAGAAAAGCAAACTTAGTCAAAACAAGCAGAAGAAAGAGATAACAAAGATTAAAGCAGAAATAAATGAAATTGAGAATAAAAGAATAGAAAAAAACAAAAAGTTTGTTCTTTGAAAAGATATCATAGAATTGACAAAAGCTTAGCTAGCCTGACAATGAAAAAGAGAGAGAAGACACAAATGAATAAAAACAGAAATGACAGAGTGGACATTACTACTGACCCCAAAGAAATAAAAAAGATCATAAGAGAATACTAAGTGTATTAGTCAACAACTATATGACAATAAGTTAGAAAACCTAAATGAAATAGACAAATTCCTATAAATCCACACTGACATTACAAGAAATAGAAGACCTCACCAGACCAATTACAAGCAAAGAGATTAAATCAATCATCAAAAACCTCCCAAGAAACAAAAGCCCAAGACCAGATTGCTTCACAGAAAAATTCTACAAATCATTCCAAGAAGAATTTAAACCAATCCTGCTCAAACTCTTCTTAAAAATTGAAGAGGATGGATCATTAACTCATTCTTGGGGCCAACATCACCCAAACACCAAAGCCAGATAAAAATACTATAAGAAAAGAAAATTACAGATAAATAACTCTTATAAATATAGATACCAAAATCCTCAACAAAATACTTGCAAATTGAATACAACAGCACAATGAAAGAATTATATTCCATGTTTTATCCAGGGATGCAAGAGTACGGTTCAACATAAGAAATTCCAATTAATGTATCAATCACATCAACAAAATGAAGGGGGAAAGCCACATGATCATCTCCATTGATGAAGAAAAGGCATTTGAAAAATTAAACATCTTTACTGGATAATAACACTTATATAATTAGGAATGGAAGGAAGCTTCCTCAACATGATAAGGAGCATATATGAAAAACCCACAACTAACATTATACTCAGATGTAAGATCTGGAACAAGATAAGGATGCCCACAGTCATCACTGTTATTCAACACTGTCTTAGAAGTTCTAGTCAGAGCAATTAGGCAAGAAAAATAAATAAAAGGCCTCAAAATTGGAAAGGAAGAAGTAAAATTTTCCCTATTTGCAGATGACATGATCTTCTATATAGAAAGTCCCAAAAACTACAACAAAACTACTAGAGCTAATAAACAAACTCCACAGTGTTTGCTGGGTACAAAAATCAGCAATATTTCTACACACTAGTAATGAGGAAACTAAGGAGGAAATCAAGAAAAAATTCCATTTACAATAGCAAATAAAAGAATCAAATATCTAGGAATAAATTGAACCAAGGATGTAAAGGACTTATACACAGAAAACTACAAAACATTGGTAAAAGAAATCAAAGAAGACCTAAAGAAAGGGAAGGACATTTCATGTTCATGGATTAGAAGACTGAATATCATTAAGATGTCAAGTCTACCCAAACTGATCTACAGATTTAATGCGATCCTGATAAAAATTCTAACAGCCTATTTTGGAGAAATGGAAAAGCCAATTATCAAATTTATTTGGAAGGGTAAGGGAACCAGAATAGCCAAAAACATTTTCAAAAAGAATGAAGTTGGAAGACTTACACTTCCTAATTTTAAAGCATATTACAAAGCTGTAGTGGTCAAATCAGCATGGTACTGACATAAGGATAGATATACCAACCAATGGAATCAAATTGAGAGCTCAAAAATAGAAACTCACATCTATTGCCAAATGATTTTTGTTAAGGCGACCAAGTGCTATCAATTAGGAAAGAATTAGGAAAGAACAATCTCAACAAAAGGTGCTCTCAGAACTGGGTATCCATGTACAAAAGAATGAAGGGTGACCCCTATCTCACACCATATATGAAAATTAACTCAAAATGGATCAAAGACCTAAATATAAGAACCAGGACTATGAAAGTCCTAGAAGAAAATATAGGGAAGCATCTTTAGGATATTGTGTTAGGAAATCATTTCTCTAGCAAGGGAGACCCAACTGACTCCAAACTGCCCTGGAAAGGGCATGAGGGAAGAATTAGGAAGGGTACAAGGAGTTCTTCCAGGGCTCCAGAAAGCTGTGCTTTCATTACCTACCTATCAAATATAGTCCTGCAACTGTCCTCTGCAGCACTAAGGAAGCATATGTCTTTACTTGTCCTCTGCCTCTTTTGTTTGGAGTGGGTTGGAACAACGGCTTTCCTCAGAGACAGGTCCCCAGCAAACCTAAATCACTAATCAAAAGCCATGATCAGCGACTGGTCTATGTCCACCTCAGATCTTGGGGAAGTGGATTTTTATGTCCCTTTCTGGCTTCAGAAAGTATGCCACTGGAGGCTCCCCACTGTTGCCTGTCAACAAGAGTGGGGGACAGGTGCCGGCAATCACTATACCCAAAGCAATTTATTGGTATTTGCCGTAATTTACCAGCCTCTTCCTCCCACTCCTCCCTCCATGCTGTACAGTATTCTACTGAACTCTAACGTCTCAGAATAGTTGATTCAGACAGTTCCTGCCAGTTTAATATTAGTTCTGGTGGAAGGACTGATTCCTGGAGCTTCCTACTCTGTTATCTTTCAACAACCCTTATGAGGGTATTCTTGGTGCCTGACAATCTTTCTTCCTCTCTACTGCAGTCTTCTAATCAGAGAATCCATTTCTCTGTCAACTGTCCTTAAATTGAACTCAGTTTTCTCAGCACACAGGGCAAAACAGAACATGTATGCATTTGGTAAAATGCCAAGGAGAAACTCATTCACTTCTAACAGTAAAAGGAGGCATGGATTGACAAATAATCTAATCCCTAAAGTTGTCACAAAGGGTTGAAGAACTTAAAAAAAGACACACTCATTTATGTGAAATTAGTTTCACTGAGGTAAACAGGAGTACCAAGTTGCATTTCTCACAAGTAATACTACTTACCAGCTCACAGCATGAACCACCAAACAGATGGGTAATTGCAAACCAGAACTATAAAAGGGAAATTCTTGCACTGCTTTAAAATGGGACTAGAGAGGTATCACTAAAATTAGAGGGAAAAGTAAGTAACATTGTTTATAAGCCACTGAATCCACATACCTTTATACATGTACATAATTCTCTTCTATGAACCTCTGTCAAGACTTTGGATCTGTTCTAAAATCTCTCTCAAGAGTTCCCAGAGCTGAGTTAACTTTAAATGGCCTACCATACTTACTGTTCTATAATCACTGAAGCTGCCCTAATTTCTCAAGGTAAAATATTCTGAGGTTCCAAATTTGACTAAACTTATTTTAAGAATAGTAGTATCTAATATTTTTAAATGCCCATTAAATAAAAATATTAAGCAAATCGAATTCACAGTTGTGGAAGCCAAACTATTTTAGCAGCAGAGGTCATAAAGTAATATTTAAAGAATAGAGAAGAAAATTTTATTCCTTATAATTGATAATGCACTGAAACATTTTGGCAATTACTTGTTAAAGTTCTGGCCTCAAATAATCTTAGAACTTTAAGGTCATTTTCTGTTCTATCTCTTTTATTACTGCATATAAGTATATGTCTCTCCTTCTCAGGGAGATATTTTTATAAACTTCTATACCCCCAACTCATACCACCACTACTTGACAGATGGCTAGCTAAATCCTAGCCATCCATCAAAATCTATCATTCCCACTTATCTTTCACCACACTCATCCACAGGGAACCCTTCTTCATACAAAGTCCCATATTATTTATTTGAAGCCTAAATATTAGTTATAGGCACAGTGTTTTGCTGCTAAACACCCCTTTATCAGAGACCTGTCATTTATTACTTATGAGACTGTAGGTAAGTCACTTAACCAGCATAAGCCTTAGCTTCCTCATACCTAAAATGGAGATGATAATATCTATTACATAAGTTTTCATGAAAAATGTATAATATATAAAAGTGTCTACAATTCCGTAGAAAGCAGGAAAGTATAAAATAAAAATTTTAAAATGCAACTCAATAATAAAAAGACAACCCAATTTAAAAATGGGCAAAATATTTTAAGAGACACTTACAAAGGAAGATATATAAAAGGCTAATAAGCACATAATAAGATATGCAAAATCATACTCATTAGGGAAGTGCAAATTAAACCACAATGAGATACCACTCTACTACGCACCTATCAGAAAGGCTAAAATTCCAGGAACTGGAACTCTCATACACTTGTTGGTGAGAGAATAAAATGACACAACTGCTTCAGAAAAAAAATCCAGCTATTGCTTATAAAACTAAAAATACACTTACCCTATGACCAAGCAATTCCACTCCTAGGTATATACTTAAAAGAAATAAAAGTGTGTTCCACAAAAAGACCTGTGTTTGAATGGGAATAGCACCCCTATTCATAATAATCCAAAAACTGAAAACACTACAGGTATCAATCAATAGGAAAATGGATAAATAAACTTTAACTTAGTACAATGGATTATTATTACTTGTCTATAAAAAGGATCAAAGTACTGGTATACATAACAAAATAGATGAATACATCAATGACATCATTTTGAATGAAAGAAGCCTTACACAAAAGTGAACATTCTGTGAGATTCCATTAATATGAAATTAATAGGATAGGTAAAATTAATCTATGGTGGATAAAACTGAGAACACTAGCTGTCACTGGAGGTTGGGAGGGGATTGATTGAGAAGAGGCATAAGAGAACTTGGAACTTTCTAAGGTGATGGGTTACACAAATGTATGCATTTGTCAAAACTCCGAAAACATATACATAAGATTTATGCATTTAATTTCATACAAAATATACCATAAAACACTATAAAACAAGTTAAAATTAAAGAAAAAATAAATGTAAGTTGAAAGCAAAAATATAGATGTATCATAAGGATAAATTCAAGTAAAATAAACTGATGAAACCAAAGACAGATTCTCAGAGTTTTTTTAATTCAGCTTCATGCTGTTTCAAGAGACAAGAGTAAAATATAAGGAATACAGAAATATCCAAAGGAAAAAAAAAATGGAAGACTTATTAAGCAAAAACAAAATAAAAGAATGCTGAATAAATTGAGAATAAATTAAATGCTATATTTATAACACATCAAAAAGAGATTAAGACCAATCAGGATTTCAAGGACTAGAGAGGGCCAAGAGACAATGAAAAACATAATATTTACCAGGAAGTAATTACAATTCCAAACTTCCATGACTTCAACAGCATAACAACAAAATATTTTAAACAATTGATTAGATTATGAAAAAATGACAGATTTACAATCACTGTGAGTGATTACCATACCTCTTTTGGTAACTAAAAATAAAGGAAAGAGAAAATTAGTAAGGTTATAGAAGATTTGATGAACATGATTGAGTGGGATGGCGACCACCTACTCAAAATAAAAGTTCTGAAGACAGAGAGTTAGACTAGAGGCAGCAGTAATTTATTTCTTTCTCATGAGAAAGGGCACACGCCCTTTACTGCTGCCTCTAGTCCAACTTTCTGTCCTCAGAACTTTTATTTTGAGTAAGTGGTCACCGTGCCACTCAATTGGGGGCTCGTCCAACATCACCGGAGCAAGGAGAGACCCTCGAACCGCTTCTCCGACTGGCAGGACGTCCTGTCGAAGTTTTACGGTGGCCTTCATCATAGGAAAAGTCAGGGGTCTCTCCCCATCACCAGACCCGAAGGAAGCAGGGATTGAAACAGACGTTCAGGGAAAAAGGTCTGGACTTCAAAAACTGAGATAGAAGCCACGTAAGTCTGTGCACAGACCCAGGTAAGAGACTTTATGTCCAGGGTCTGGGTGACTTGAAGAGGGAGGACTTAGTATAATACAAGACATCTCAGGCAAGATACGTTGAACCAGTGCAGGCAAGATACACTGAGTCAGCGAAATTGAGTATAATACGAGACATCTCAGGCAAGATACATTGAGCCAGTGCAGGGAAGATACGTTGAGTTAGCAAGATTGAGTATAATACAAGAAGTCTCAGGCAAGATACAGGGTGAGAAGTAAGGACTAGGGGCCAGTAACTCCTCAGAAATCTCAAGGAAAATGGGAAAGACAAATTCTAAAAGTAGCCGGCAAGAAACTTTAGCAGAGGTACCTGAGAACAGTCCATTAGGGACAAAGTTAGAAAATTAAGATAATCTTCCAAAATATAAAGGAAAAAGTGAAAAAAAAACCATGATAAAATATTATTTAATCTGGGCTGGAATTCCCCTCAAAAGCGGAGATGCCCACTGGCCAAAGTTCAGCTCCACGGAAAACGGGCTTTGTCAAACCCTAGATTTGTAAACAATGCCCTCTTAGAGAAGTTCCCCTAGGGCGAGGGGAAATTGGATTTGTGAATGCTCCCTCGAGTAGTGCTGAAATAAGAAGTTTCAAAAAGGAAATGAAAAATCTATTAGAAAACTCTTCAGGCTTAGCTGACCAATTTAATCAATTTCTCAGCCCAAATGCTTATACTTAGACCAAGTTAATGTCCATTTAGATCATTTCTTCTCTAGAGAAGAATAAGGACAAATTAGAAGAGGAGCTATGAAGGTCTGGGAGGATAATCACCCAGTAGCCCAAGGCGGACCCAGAGGGGAGAAGAAGTTTCCCCCTCCGGACCCTAACTGCGATCATAATAACGCTGCCCATAAGAATAACAGGAGAAATTTTAAGAGTATAATTGTACAAAAGGTTAGAAATGCTGTCCCTAAGAGTCAGAATTTAAATAAAGCTTCAGAAGCAAAACAAGAAAGAAAGGAAACTCCCACAGCTTTCTTGAATAGGCTCAAAGATTTGGTGAGAAAATATTCAGGCTTAGAAAAAAATGATCCAGCGGCCCAAAACCTACTTAAAGTATACTTTGTAACTAACTCATAGCCTGATATTAATAGAAAATTACAAAAGATAGAATGATGGGCAGGCAAGCCACTAGATGATTTATTATCTGCAGCTCAGCAAGTATATGTAAGAAGGAATGAACAGGAGAGGAAAGAAGGTTATGATGCAGGCTTTAAAACTGTAGCAGGAAGGACAGATTAAGCTAATGTTGCAAACTGTACAAACAATGACTAATGCTTTACAGGGACCTAGTGCTGGAAGGGGCAAAAGAATTCCCTTTCGGGGACATGGCAATCAAGCCTGGTTCCTGGACCAGAAAGGGAATGCCCCACGCCTCCCGCTAACTTGCTATGGCTGCAAGAAAGAAGGTCATATGAGAAGGGATTGCCCAGATAGGGCAATGGAACAAAAGATCTTCTCTTTGATAGAATCAGAGGATTGAGGGAGTCAGGGGTTCAAGATAGACCCCCACCCAGAACCCTTGATAAATTCAAAGGTGGGGAATAAAAAGGATAACATTATCTTCCTAATTGAATTTCCAAGTTCAGCCAGATCCTCCCTTATTACCTTACCTCAAGAGGCCAAACTAAGCGAGAAGAAACTCATAGTCTCAGGGGTAAAAGAGAAAATTTTGTTGTTCCTTTTATAAAACCATTACAAATTGAATATAATCAAGAAGCCTACTTGGGACAATTTCTTTTCATCCCTGAGATGGGGATCAACTTATTGGGTAGAAACATGATGACAAATTAGGCCTAAATTTAACAGTTGAAGGAACAAAGATTGTTCCAACCTTACCCCTTCGGCTATGTGTTATGAAAGAGGAAAAAGAAAGTAACATTAACCCACAAATCTGGGCTGGACCCCGGAATACAGAAAAGGTAGACATACCTCCCCCTAAGGATCAAGCTAAGTGAAACTCAAACAGAAAATAGAAAATGTTTTTGGAGGATAGGAGAAAAGTAGTAAATAAAGCCATTGCTAGGGGAATCCTAAATCATCTTCACCAGGGCAGCCACTAAGATGTCCAAAATTTATGTGATGCTGTTCTAACTCATTATGCATGTATCGGACTATACTCTGTAGCCCACCAAGTAGTAAATGAATATATCATCTGTAGAAAAGTAAATAAACAAAGTCTGAAGAACAAACCCCTAAGAAGGCGACCTCCAGAGCTCAAACCTTTTCAAAGCATTCAGGTGGACTTCACTGAAGTACCACCAATGAGAAAACTAAAATACCTCCTAGTGGTTACTGACCATCTCACTTAATGAGTAGAAGTCTACCCAGTTCTTCAAGCGACTGCACAAACTGTAATTAAAATGCTATTAGAACACTTTATCCCTAAGTACAGACTCGTTGAAAACATTGATTCAAATAACAGGACCCATTTCACAGCTCAAGTTCTACAAAGGCTAATAAATTAGTCTTGCTCATCCAAGGTCTGCTAAAGTCTAAGTGAAAAATAAAGTTCTAAAGCAAAGAAAAATTATCTTAAAGCATTGGGGACATTTTGGTTATAAGCCAATAATTTTTAAAAAATTAAAATTATTGTGCAAAACTGCATAGTCACAATGCAAATTAGAGTAACTAAAAAAAGTCTTTAAAAAGCTCTTTTAAATGTTATCTTACAGTTAACTTGTTTTGTAAGAGAACCCTGTGTTTCTGTGTCAAACAATTCATGTCTGCCTGTTTGTTCAGTGTATGACTCCATACATCGGGAAGATATCAGATTGGCAAATGAGGATTCTTAGATGAGCTACATGTGAATAACTATTCCTAGAGCCCAAATTGGGCTAAGCAGGATGGAAAAGTAATATAGAAATCTGAATATAGAAACTTGAGAAAGAAAAAGGTTTTCCTAAGCTCTTTAACCTGCCTTATCCCCAAGGCCTTCTCTTTACAAGAGCTGTGGGAAAAAGACAAGGTATAACAGATTGAAACTCTATCTTCTAAACTACAGAATTAAAAATCATAGTTTGTTCTGTAATTCCTCAATTTAAACCTTTCAACAGCCTTAAAAATAAGGGTGGTTAAGAATCCTGTTACCAAATATCAACAAGTGAAGAAAAAGTCCTGGAAAGCTATAGAAAGATCTTTAAAAACAGTTTTCCAGAACCTGGCAGTCAATGCTTTTAAGATTATTTACAGTTTATAATTTTAATAAAGGAGTTTTGGCCTCCTGTAAAAGAAAGAGGGAGGCATTCCTTGCATAAAATATTACAGTTTCGATTTTATTTAGCTTAAATGTTATCTCCCCAGGTTTATGAAATATCAAGTATAAAAATTTATTAAATCCTTAAAGTGATGAAAGTTAAGTTCACATCTAATAAAATTAAGTTAAAGAAATGTAGATCTGCCCTCTTTTAAATAAAGTAAATTCCATTGGTTGCTAATTGTAATCTAAAGTAAATTAACCAGTCTATGTGGGTGTGGTCAATTATGGAAAGTTTATAAAAAGCATCTCCTAAACTGAAGCATTTGAATGGCTAGTTCCAGGAAGCCATTACTAACTAAAAGCCTAAATTGATGTTAACGGCAAAAAGTGACTTCATAGAAGTGAAACCTGTCAGAGGCCACCTCAATCTACATATTCAAGTAGTAGTATCAAAAAAATAATCTTGATTCCATTAGGAATCTTCAGTTTTCATTTAAAAAAAAAATAAGGAAAGTAGTTTTTCCTATACTGCTAAAGTAAAATACCTGCTACTTAACGTCTTCATGGTAAAAGTGTAAGAAGTAAAACACATTGCATTGGAAGTGTTTAAAACATGTATAAAAATCAAGAGATAGATTTCAGCATTGTCAAATTCTCTTGTACATTCAAACCAGACTTTCAATACACTGCAGGTTGCCTCTCCATTTGAGTTATTGGCTAGGTTGGTCACTGACCCCTAAAACAATAAAAGTGTCTACTTCATCTCTGGTTGTGCTCCTGAAGCAGACAGAGACTACGCTGCAGTTTCAAACTCCTGCAGCAGCCAACAATGGCTTGATATAGCCAAATGTACAATGGATATCGCCTCCAGACTGGCACTGTTTCATAGTGCCGAAGAGTGCTATACACCAGGCCAGTAGAATACTGGAACCTACTTTCCTAGCTTCTCTCTAGAGTCAACGGTGCTGCAGCATGCTGGCTGTGTGAAGGACATACCAAGTGGAGCAATGATCACCAGAGTACTGTGAGAACTTAAACACAATTGGCATTATGGCCTGCTCCCATGGAGAGATAACATGTAAGTAAGGTATTGCAAACCTAAAACTTAAATCTAGTAATTACAGCTCAAAAAAAAAAAAAAAACTTATGCATTGAGTAGTACATTAATTAATATTAAGAACTGTACCTATATCCTATTCTAAATATA
>JAQZBX010056151.1:0-18267 GCA_029593785.1 Cabassous unicinctus
CCCTTGTTCTTACACACTGAGGCATTTAGGAGGAAAGAAACACAATACCACCAACTATTTTCAGGAAAAAATAGGGAGGGAGAGAGAGAATGACCAAACAAAGAGGGCAAAATATAAATTATCAGTGAATCTGGATAAAGGGCATATATGAATTCCTTGTGCCACTCTACTCTTGCAATTTTTCTATAATTTTAAAATTATAATAAAATAAAAAGTTATAAAAAGTTAACACAAAGTAGAGGAACTAACCAATTTCTTAAACAAACAGTGTATTGTGTGCTTAAACACTCCGGCATACCCTGACATCAAAGTCTTCATTCACCATTATCAGGACGTGGAGGGAGAGAAACAGGAAAGCCAAGAGTCTAGTGCATGCTCTGAGAGCTTCCTGTTGGCTTTCGACAGCGGCTGCATACCCTGTCATCACTTGAAGCTGCCATTTCTATATCTTAAAAGGCTCAAGATTCAAACAAAAATCCTTTGTTCCCAGTCTGTACCAGTTGACTCATTCTGTTGACAGCTACTGGGGACCCCAAAACAAATGCAAGGAGGAAGTAAGCCCTGTGCTGTCCAGACAGCGACGGCTACCCCAGCTGTTGAAGGGGTCAGGAGAGTCCAATTTTTCAGCTGGTTATGGAAATTCTTACTTCTCGGTGGCACCGCAAAGCCCTGGTGCTTTATGACTTCTCCCGGCAGTTTTGGGGGATTCTTCCCAACCCCAGGGATAGCACGGATTTCAGAAAGTCAGTAATGGTATTTCATGGCCACAGAGAGATTACACGCAAAAACACAGGCGCACGCCCTCTCCCAAAAGTGAGTGTCTGGGGCTGAGTGATTCACCGTGCCTTGTATTCAGATAGGCAGGGTACTGTCGTTGGCTGGGGCACAAAAGCAGGTAGCCCAAGCAGTAGCACGAGCGTGTGGCCTTTGTGCACAGCCCAGAGCGGATCACCTGTGGGCCTCAGTGGAATTGCCGCTCCCTGGCCAAGTCGGAAGCACAATTGAAAACAGATGCTGTTGGGTTCCAGGTGCTTGCCTGAGCGGGCCAGCTCCTGCTGTCTAACTGCGATTCTCAGGGAAGCTATCTGCTGGCCTGGGCAGGAAGCAGCTCCCAGCCCATCAGACCGGAGGGCCCCTAGGGAGGGCCCTTAGCAGCTCTGGCCTCTCCATGAGAGGAAGCAGGCTGGATTCCACTGACGTGCTTACCTCCTACCCCGCCTTCCCACTCTCTCCAGGCCTGGCCATATAGACAGGGGTCTTCAACCCTATTAAAGCTCACCTCTGGGGAGTCCCTTCAGGGCAACTTCACTTGGTGTTGTCCAGTACTCTCCTTTCTATCCCCTCAAAATCTGAATATAGGCGTTCCTCACCTCGCAAAGCATATATTCTTGAAAAGTGGACAGTAAATTCATTTTTAAAAACCTTCACATAATAGGCACTAGCCAAGTCTTAATGGCAAGCAATAGAAATGCATTCTGGCTTACCTAAGGAAAAAGGGAGATTATTGGAAGTGTATATGATTTAGATTACACAATCAATAGGAGGACTGGAGGAAAAAAGCTGGCACAAAAAGGCGGGAATCCAGGAAGACCAAGCGGTAGCATCCATGGATGAAGCCACACAAAGGAGTTTAAGAGAATCCAGCGACATCTCCACCCACAGCCCGGGCTGGCCGGCACCACCTTCAGACAACAGCGACCGCTGCCCCGGGGATAACTGCTGGATTGTGTCTCTTTGAACCACTCCCTCAAAATTCAGAGTCCCAGGTGAACATCCAGGTGGCTGAACCCAGGTCATAGGTGTCGGCTCTAGCTCTCTGGACCAGGATCACACGTCCACTCACATGCCACGTGCTTTTACTTCCCTTCTATACATCCAGATGTGCTATTCGTTCAAGTTCTCAGAAGAGAAAACTAGGCCATGCCTTCTAAATGCCACATCCTGCTTGAAGTCCATGGTGGGGTGGGTCATATTTTCACTTTTTTTGGATCAGGAAAATATGATATAATAACTTTAGAAAATAATAACAATGTGTAAGAACAAGTTAGGACATCCATAATTGATGGAATAGTTTTGATTTGGCTAACATATCTTAATACAAGAAAATCACAAGAATTTTATCCTACACAAATGTTTTCAATATAAAGCCAAACTCAAGTTCCTGTAGGCTGGCTCTTCAAGTCCACAAGGCAAGAGACACTGAACACGAGAGCTCATCAGAGCCTGGTACCAGGAACATAA
Source organism: Cabassous unicinctus (assembly GCA_029593785.1). Lineage (NCBI taxonomy): Eukaryota > Metazoa > Chordata > Mammalia > Cingulata > Chlamyphoridae > Cabassous > Cabassous unicinctus. Next base: position 2,242 of record JAQZBX010056151.1, read on the forward strand.
TATTCACATAATAACTAGTTGATTAATTAATAGCACCTAATTTGATACCTGGCGAAAGAGGCAAAATAGCAAAGTTCACGATGAAAGGCTGATGAGAATCAAGCAGTGGTGGCAATTAGTTGCCCTTTCTGCAGCTAGAGGGAATCCCAGTGGATGCCAGCCAGCGGAACAGCTGGGCTCCACTCTGATTCTCATCTCGTCATCATAGGAGATTTGTGACTAAGATGGACTCATTCATCCATTTCACAAATATTTCTCTTTTTTTTGGAGGTACCAGGGATTGAACCCAGGACCTCGTACATGGGAAGCAGGCACTCAACCACTTGAGCTACATCGGCTCCCAAACAATTATTTCTTGAGTGCCTACTGTATACCAGGGCCAGACAAGTCTTCTAGGTGCTGGGGATTCAGCAGTGAACAAGAAAAACAAAGCCCTGCATTTCGAGGAAAACAAAATAAGAAATCTTTTCAGAGGACCAATATCCTTGTTTCTGACATTTTCAAGGGAACTTGAAGTCTTTTTGTACTTTCTAGATTTCTGCCAGGACTAAGGGAGGACTACAAACCAGCCCGATCGTTAGCTGAAAGGCAGTGTTGGTGAGCTACGTCAAGATGAGGAAACTCACTTTACAGAGGGAGAGGTTCAAACTGGAGCGACATTTAGGCAGAAAGAGGCTCCAGGTCAGAGGTGGTTTAAACCCACCGATGCCAAGATGCCGAGAGCTGGTTGGTTGGTTTTGTCCTGCTCATCCACTTACGGATCTGGGTTTAGAAGATGCCGAATCCAACAGAGGAGGGACCTCAGGAAATATGCGGGTCCTTCCCGGTGCCTTTTATATGTGGGTGTCTCTAGGCGTGCTTTAAGCTGATTTCTGGGTGTAGCCAGTTTCTCTCATCCTTGTCAGATACAACCCACCCAAATGGCCTCATAGAGTCCTTCGCTCCAACAAGCTGGATGCCTTTTTGAAGAAAGATGTCTTGGGCCTTCAAATACTTGGAAGTCAAGGCGTTCTTAATCTCTTTTTTTCCACCACTGCTCAACATAGGCAAGTTACAAAACTTAAATTTGGGAAAACTAACCTTATCAAGTCATATGGGTGCATGTTCATAAATTGTCTGTCTCCCCACCCATTAATTTTCCATTTTCTTGTTTGTTTCAGAGACTGCAGGCAACTCTCCCAGGCTAGCCCGCTGTTTCCTGTTTGCAAGCACAGACAGAAGGGTGGGCCTCACTGCCCAGGTTTGGGGACACTAGTTGATCAGAATGTTGAAAGGCCCTGTGACTTTTTGGCCAGTATCTACTTTCACCAGCAGATGTTTCTAGTTGTTAATGAAGGACATGGAGAATCTTCTCTTATATTGTCTGTTCCCCTCCCACACTTGGGGAATGACTGAATCATCCTTGTTGGAAAATGGAAGATTTGCATGGAAGGAGGAGAAATGAAACCTCCTGCTTGCAGTAGATAACCCCTAGTTTGGTCAACAAAGAAAGAAAAAGATGCAACAAAACGACTTACTGCATAAGCTCAGCACTGTTACAGCAGACCATGCTTCCCAAGCCTCTGCATATGAAGACCATTTTTCAAATTTAAAAACCGTCATGGGCAGACACATAAATGCCCCCCCACACACACACACACACAAACGTGCACAAACACACACACGTGATTTCAGTTTTACATTTGGTGTATGTTATTTTGGAAAATATATACTAATTAGGTGCTACTCAGTATTCAGAAATATTGAAATGATTTTATAGTTTAATCATAGGAACATCTACACACATTTGAAAAATAATGCATATACGTAGCAGACATTTTTAAGCCACCAGCATGCTTGGTACACCCTATGAATTCATAGATTCCTAACAACAGCACAAGGGTCTGCATAGACATGGTTCAGCCCACAAGCTGCACAGCTCAGAGCTGGGGAAGAAACGCTGGGCCTCCCTTGAGTTTGGAGAGCTCAGGCTTGATTGTGACCCTGCCATGTAGCTACAGCAACTTGGGCATGGTATTTTCTTTACCTGCCAAGTGTCAAGACATGATTGAATGGTGGTGGTGTGAGCCTCAAATCAGATAATACCTGGGAAGACAAGGAGGCTAAATTAGTAGGTCAAAGTTGGTCTTTCCCTCTTTGTAACTCTCAGGCCTGGTTCTTGGTGGGCGCTTGCTTCACCAAGGCCAGACGGGAGAGATGTTTCCAGAGGACGCCAGCCATCTGCGCAGTGACATTTATCCACCGCAGACTGTGCTGAATTTAAACTGGTGACCTATTCAGGAAAGACTTGCTGTCTGTTTCCCAGCCTACCAAGGCATTTCCCAAACAGAAGCTATGTTAATCCCGAAGTCTCCTGATACGATGTGCCATGTTGCTCCTTTAAGAACTGGCCTTTCTGCTTGTTATAATTTATACACAGATTTTTCAGAGTGCAAGTCCACAACAGAGATGAATTAAGGCAGCACTGCATTGGCAGAAGAGATGGCACCAGTGAAAGGTTAGCATTTTAAGTCTGTAAATAGCATCCTTTGTGTGATTCATTATTCTCAGCAAGGAGCCATAGGCCCAAGTCTATTTATTTTAACTCATTTTTCTCATGTCATCTGGTAAAATTTAGCCATAACTGTAGCAGCTGCTGTCCAAATCACCATCCTGCTCAGATGAGGCTGGCGGCACACTGCTATGGGCTGGCCGTGGTTGTTCTCACAGTGAGCTGAAGAGTAGGGGTCCCCGCTAAGTGTGCACTGATCCCAGAAAGCGTGAGCAAGGCAGTGTGGGGACAGGTAGCTTCCCACGGAGCACTGCTCAGGGAGCTGCAGCTGCTCAGCCCGTGCCCCAAGGGCAGCCGAAATATCAGATCAAAGGAGCTCAGAGAGAAGGAAAGGCACAACACTAATTCAATACAGGAAAATTGCCATGACTGCACTGCTTGGTTCATTCTTCTAAGGAAACAACAACAGCAGGGGAAAAATCCCTAAGATCAGGTTCTGGCATCGGGAATTCGTCTGCCAAGGCGGAAGGCATACCCACCGGGGAAGGAGGCTTGCTTTTCTAGATTAATCAGAGTGCTCTGAGTCTGCTTTTATTTCCAAATGTTCTGCTGCCAAGGCACAACATAAGCCGCTTAATTCCTTCCCACAAACTAGAATTATTAGCTGTCATATATGCTAAACAATTTCAAGAAAACCCCAGGAAAAGGGTACCCCATCTAATGTGGAAGAATTAAACCAAGAGATAGGGAATCAGAGGCTGGGATTTTTTCACCCCATTAAGAGCCGAATGCAAATCCAACCCAGGTCATTATATGAACAGGAGCTAACCCCCAGTGGTTCCCCTCAGACCCCCGTGCAATGAGCTGGTTGGTAAATCATTTCCACAGTGGACGTGAGAGCAAGGTATAATCACCACTGCAAGGGCTGGGGATAATGATGGCCACAGCCTCCACGGAACGACCAAAGATGTGGAAGGGCAATGGAAAAATCATGATTTCCACTATAGAAGTTCCCCTGATTGGTTTTGGGCCATAACAGGTTGAAAACTAGGCAAAAGAGGCAGAAATGTTTGACCGGGAAGCCTTCTGATCCAACATCCCCTCCCACAGTGCCTGCTGGGTAGCTACTCTTTCCATCGCATGAGTCACTCTGCAGAGTCAAGACGAGCTTCCAGGAGGCACGCGTTTAGGTGCCAACCCGTTCCCCTGGTCGCATCCGCTCACCAGGTTGCCTGGTGATGGAGCGAGGCTCTGAGCCTCAGGCGAGCAGTGAAACCAGCTCTACTAGAGCAAGGATGTTCCCTGGGATGGGAGTCCTGGGGCGAGCTCCAGGAAGACCTCCTCCCACCAGTGGAAGTGGGGAGCAGGTGGGGGGCAGCAGGAGGGCAGGGGCCACAAAAGGGGCCAAGAAGAGCCAAGCCTCTGGGCTGGACCGCTTTGGCTCTGCCTTTTATTCCAGAACAGGAACGCAACAGCTGAGGCTGCCATTTTATTTGGAACTGGGGTTCTTGTGAGCCTCCAAATCGCCAGTTTTCTTGATTTTCACAATGACATTTATCAGTTTCATTTGGGAGCACCACCAACACAGACTCAAAATTCACTTAAAAATATTAATCTTAACCCAAAAGATAATAGTGCACAGATTAAGCTTCCTTTAATGTATAATTTGAGACCAAGGGCGATGTACCTGCAGTCATGTAGCAGACGTGCTTCTCTGAATCTGCTCCATCCAGTAGTTCCTACTGCACACTGGTATCACTGAAGGACTTAACTTGGAAAATAAGTAAGGCTTTTGGTGTTTGTTTTAAGCTGAAAAGCCACACAATATGTTTCTAGTTTCAACAATGTAGGGTAAAAACTTAGGAAAAGAGTAATATTTACTATGGTTTTTAGAGATTACTTTTCAAATTTTATTTACTGTTTTCATTGTTGTTTATCTTTCCGACTATTGCCATAAATGTCCATGTTTTCCATTATACAATTCCTAAATAGAGAAAGTTGAAACAGAATTGATGCTAATGTCCACAGTTTATGAGCAGACAAACCCATCGATACTAGACTTCGGCTTTCTCTTCTAGAAGGGCGCTGTGCACTGAGCTGCGCTCCTCTTTCGCTCGGAGCGGACGGTGCCGGTCATGTGCTCTTTGCTTCTTATGAGACATTGTCGTCATTGCGCATCTCAGTGAAACGAAAGGTCTGCAATGACGCCTAATTGTAAATTCCTGTCTTACTAGGGCAGAGAAGGGAGTGTGGAGAAGGCAGACTATTGCGGCTTTTCTCTATCCATGTTTCATTGCTCACTGGAAGAAATAAAAGTTGGGATGAGAGAGGAAGAGAAAGAAGGGGATCGTGAAGCAGCTCTCCCTACCGCCGGCACCTCAGCCTCAGAACATCTGGGCCAGGTGCTGCACAGGTGAGGCCCTGCACAGGTGAGGCCCAGGAAGGCTCATTGCTCAATCCTTCTCCTTGGCCAGCCCTCGCCCAAGGCTCCTGATACAAAAGTGTCATGCACAGAGCCAAAATCACTCTATTTCCTGGTAACTTGAAAAATTGGCCAATATCACCACCCAAATACACCATCCAATTGTTTTAGGCATCATTTCTACTCATTTGCATAAAGCAGCACAGAGGAAGGTTTTATTCTCCAAACCTTTCCCTGAATGTGTTACGTTCTCAGGACTCTGTTCTTTAAGAAGATTAGTGCCTTCTGATGAGTTCTGAAAACGGGAAGGTGCATCACATCACAGAACAATGAGGCTGTTTCCAGTGGATCTGAAAAATGAGTTAGCTCTTCAGAGGCCGACTGAACTCCTCAGTGTGGGCACCAGAACGCCATCCGATCCAGAGTCCCCTAAAAGAAGTACAAGGGCCTTCTCCATGTCACCCCAAGCAGCTGGCTAGCTTCCACTCTGATCTTTTTTGTGTGCAGCGTATAGACCGCATGTGTTTGCAGAATGGCCCATCCCTGGCTTTCAGCAGCGCCAATTTCTAAGGCTGTGCTGATTCCATACAGGGGTCCCCCTCTCCGTATTTTCCCTCATCTGGTCGTTTCACTGCCTTACTGAAAACCCTCTAGTGGCTTCAGACTAGATCCAAACGACTCCGCATGGCATTGCAAGAATTTATGATCTATTCCTCAGCTTTTCACTGAAAGCCACTTTCATTCTCCTTGCTTCAACCATTTACCCAACAACGTATTAACCCCTATCGTGTGCTGGGCTAGCACTTCAGAGGTGAGGACGGCCCCTTGAACCTTGAGCACCATCTCAGAGCTCACTCCAAGCCGCCTAGGCACTGGGAGCCCCAGGCTGCTGTTTCTTCCTTCCTAAAAGCTCCCTCCTCCTTACCACTGCTCTTAGAAATTGCACTTATCAAATGCCACTTCCTGTGGGAGCCTTTCTCCAACACCAAAGTCGCCTGAGGACCCCCTTTTCCATGCCCACAGCACTTTACTTCTAGGAAGTGGCGGTGGCTGACACCACGTCAGCACTAAGCACTTGTTTACTGAGGGGCTGCACGTGACGAGAGAGCACGGAGACAGGTCTCCATGGTGGTGCTTGCCACAGTCCTCCTTGTGTCACCGCCATGCATGCGTGGCTCCCCCATCCTGACGCGAGCTCCTTGTCAACAGAAAACACGCTCTGCTCCTCGTGCCCTCTGTCCCTTGCGCAGAACGGGACATGAAGGATTTGAATTAACTCATTCAATAAATATCACTGAGTGACCAATACGTATGAAAGACACTGTTGGCCCATGTGTGTTCTCTGTGACTCTGTAGACTCACTCGAAGAGAGTTCACGATCAAATAGAAGAGATGACGCTCACAAGTCCAAGTAATTTGTCAAAGTGACTTTCATTAGCTTGCATTTTAGTTTTCTGTTAGAAGTCATTAGAAGAGTTTCTAAATTACTTTGTTTTTATAAAATTCCCAATTTAAACCTTTTTGTAAATGATGGAAGCTGATACTTTATTGACTGCTTACTGCTTCCTCTGTATCAGGCCCTGTTCACAGCACTCTACCCATCTTCTCATGTAATCCTTCCAACAACCTACGTGGCACATGCTATTATTATCCCACAGGCCAAAGGGACTTAAGAAACCTGCCCAAGAGCCAGGGCTTAAACTTAGGCCCACGCTCTTCACCACCACACACATTGCCTTCTGGCAGAGGACATACACCTCACCTTAGCAAGAGGTGCTCTCCTGACATGTAAAACAGAAGTCAGAGCTTTGGGGGTTTGGAGCAAGCGCCTTGTTGCTGATTTTCCCAACTCTATTCGAATGTGACAGTATAGTTCACAGCCCTGTGTCAATACCTCCTGTATAATCAGCTGTGTGAGTGCCAAGAAAAGAGGACACCGAAACTAACAATTGGGGAAATCTGGTAACCTAAGCAAAGATAGAAATTTATTAGAAGGATATGGGATACCTTCCAAACGAAAAGAGAAGTTAAAAAACCAGATTTCAGAATCAGCAGGAACCAGGGTAGCTCTTGGGCTCCAGGAAGCAGACACAAACTGTGCCTTTCGTTTTTGTTTTCACATCCACCAGTAGGATGGATGAATTCCTATAGGTTTCCATTTTAGCACCATTCTGCTTAGAATGAGTGTATCTGATGGGCCAAGCTTGGGTCAGGAACATATCCTTCTGCTGGGCAGTTCCAGCAGCCGGAACCCACGGCAGGCAGGGTGCTCCCTGAGCCGCGATGCCCACGCAGTTATGAGAAGGGGGGATGACATGGGGCAGGATGGCCACGTATAGCCACAGGAGTTATCATACCTTTCAGGACAAACCTGCTTAGAAATTCCTAGAATCCCGACTTACATAGGTAAACTCACAGCAAGTAGATCCACAGTAGGATGTTAACAAAGTACGGATGAGGCACAGTCTAACTCTAACCTAAAGAGTATTTACTGCATATATACTGTAATATACAAAACAATTTTATAAGACAAAATCACCCAATTTATCTTATGTTCCTTTCCTAGCACAGATACAATTATGTTTTCTGAATTCCCTCTTTTTTCATATTATGCACATCTCCCAAGGTTACTGCATAGTCTTTAGGATTTTTATTTTAATTATTTCATAATATTCTGTACGTTTCCAACATGTAACTTGCTCATTGAATCGTCTATCATTGGATGTTTGGAATAGTTCTAATTTTTGCTCCTATAAATAATTCTATAATTAGTATCTTCATGTATACAAATTGTCTTTTCTTTGGATTATTCCTTTAGGAGTAATGCCAAACAGCATGTGTGTCTCAGTTTGCCAGGCTGCTAGGACAAATACTACACAATGGGTTGTCTTAAACAACAAGAATTTATTGGCTAATGGTTTTGAGGCTAGAATCCAAAATCAAGACATTGGCAAGGCGGGCATGTGTAGCATTCTGGTACCGGCTGCCAGCAATCCTGGGGTTCCATGGCTTTTATCTCTGCCCCTGTCGCATGGTAAAATCCTCTCCCTTCATCTGCTCTCCCAGATTTCCACTGACTTCTGGCTTGTGCTCTCTGGCTTTTCACTTCTTGTTTCTTCTCTTCGTAAGGCCTCCAGTAACTTGGATTAAGACGCACCCTCACTCCGTTGGGCCACACCTTAACTAAAAATACCGTCTTCCAGAAGTCCTATTTACAACTGGTTCAAACCACAGGCATGCAGATTAAGGGCATGTCACGTTGCGGTACATAATTCAGATATACACACGATAATCATTGCAAAAACGGAAATGCATTGCCAAAGTCTTTTAGAAAGAGTGTAAACCAGGGTGTTTAATGATTCTACATTCTCCCAACCATATGGCATTACCATCGCTTTGCTAGTCATGAAGATTCAAAATGCCACTTTGTTTAAATTTCATTAATACATAGAAGGAGTCGCCACAATATATGCCATTATGCCAGTGTAAGCGGCGCCTTGCTCTGAAGCTACCATTTACTGATGTATTTCTTGTGTTTTTCTTAATTCACCTAGATATTCCCTCCATTCCAGCAAAATCAATTTGCTTGCCTTTCAAAGAACATAATTGTTTGGATGTGACTTTTTCTGAGCCCTCAAGATTTTGGGGAATAGAAAAGATTACTTGTTAGTTCACTTTACTTTTAAAAAATCAATTTTCAATTGACTGAAATTACAAACTCAAAAACCTTAAGCTTTAAGCTCACCTTAAAAATCTAATTATTACTTTATTCACAAGCCTATTTTAACAATCTTGTTTAAGAGACTTTAGGATAATAGTTTATTCAATTTATAAACTTCATTAATTAAACACTTTCAAATAATCTTAAATGCATTAATGTATTGAATCTATTTTATTTCCATTTAAGTACTGCTGTGTGACAATTTTTCTGGGTACTTAAGTAAAAATCAGAATTTTGTAAATCTAACAAATTAAACCTAAAAATATGATGAACCTTATGTTTTCTTAAATCTTCCAATAATCTGAATAAGCTTGATAAGAATTTAACTTAAAAGCACAGGCCTAAATCAATTTTATAATTACTTATTTAAAATTGGCATTATAAATCTGACCTGTTATTATAATAGGTCAAAATATTCTTAAACATTATAAGATGATACAATAACAATTATGCCAGATTTTTTATTATAAAATTATTAATGTTTTTAAACACATATAATTGGTGCTCTACCCACTAGGAAGACCTCTATGGCTAGCCGAGGTTTCCTCTTCTCCAGAGATTTGGCCTGGGATGCTGCCTGGCAACCCTGATGGGACACACCGAATCCCACTGGCAGTGTACAGACCCCACAACTTAAAGAAATGCTGGCCCTCCCAGCTTCGTTCTCCATGTGGCCTCATCTCTTTTCATCTCAAGAAGTCTGAAACTTCTACCCAGACTGGCTGCTTGATTGTCCTGGGCACTTACTTGGCATCTAACCCCACAGAACTTTGAACCTATCTAAGTTTTGTATTCTTTTTCCCATTGCCATCCTATTAAGCCTATAGAAGTCTTCTGGATACTAAAATGATATCCACCTGAATTCTTGATACCTTCCATGGTATTGTCTGACAACTTGGTCACAATTTCCAAGTTCATCCTGCAGACCATAACACACTGACACCTACTTTTGAGCTTATGTCCATTTTCTCCCCTTTGGGATTCATTTCCTTCTCTCTTCTACCAGTAGTCCTTTGAGACCAAATCTTTCAGAATTTTGACCTGATTAATGATGAATGGGTCACTGCAAGATTTTTTTGCTGCACTGTCACATTGCTAGGCTCATTGACTACTTTGACCTTATTAATGAGAATGGTTTGTAGCCAAAGCATCTAGAAGAATATGCCATGGAAAAAGTTGCAGAGATTTCCCAAGGACTAAAATAAAATTTTGTCATTATTCTAGCACTTATAAGACCCAAGATTTCCAGGTATTTGATGAATGTAGGAAGATTTTAATGACCACATGACAGCAACAATTGCCATCAATTGAGCATTTCCTCTATACCATCTAATTAGCATTCATTGAATATTCATGATATGTGTCAGGGACCTCGTAAAGTACTTTATATACTTTATCTCACTTAATCTCATCAATAGAGAACCCGTGGAGTAACAGGTTTCATTACCTTTTGACAAGGCCAGAAAAGGAGAAGTTTTAAAGACAAACATCCAGATGTAAGCGCCGAGCGCAGCACCTAAAGGATCCTTAAAAGCTGGTAAATCAAGTGTCCCATGGACTGGCCGTGGGTGTGTGTTAGTTAGCAGCAAGCGTTACATGCACCTCAGGACAGCGGCCACTGTAGCCATGTGAACCTTCAAAATCCACATTTCAGGCCCTACAAGGGCTGAAGGAGGAGCCAGTCTGTGCTTTAGTTACGGTCCTACCACATGGCTTCCCCCAGTAGTCCCAGTGGGGCTGCCAAAGGGGAAGGAAAGGAGGGGCTTGAGGAAGCCTGCGTAGACCTACACTCCACACTTTGTTCTTGTCATCTCCCACCTCTCTGACTTGGTAAAGCCTAACCTCCACATCTTCCATTTATCCCTCACCCCAGCCATCTTCATGGCAGACTGTTGTCTGTTTCCATCCAGAGACAAGGAAAGCCATCACGTATGTAGCAGGTGATTGACTTTATTCCTTTGTGTATGCCCCGTCTTTACAAGCCTTTTCAAGCCTACCAGGTCTGGGAGTGGCAGAAGAGAAAGGATGGACGGAGAGCCCGAGGGGTCGGGATCGGTGTCTTCACGAGCAGGCGTGGAGCAGGGGCAGGGGGCGGGCGTGGAGGAGGAGCAGGGGGTGGGCGCGGAGCGGGGGCAGGGGGCAGGCCTGAGCCCAGCGCTCTCTCAGGCTCCCCAGGCCGCAATGTGCCTCACAGGTGGGCTTTGGTGACAAGGGTGAGCCACCTGGGAGCCTCCTAGTTTACCTAGGTGTTCTTGGTAAGTAAGTGCTAAGCTCTTAATCACTGTTTAAATTTTCTTTTTTTGCCCCCCTCCCTCTGTATTTTGGTTTCCCAGGGTTATTCTCCGTCCTACTTATTTTTCTGGGGAAAGCCTGTTGCCTGCTATTCCTAGCAGGAAAGCCCCAGGAAAGCCTCAGAAATGCTTTACTTAGCACTCTGCTTCTCCACGTTTCCATAGAAAAACCGATCCTAAACACCAGGGTTAAGCGCACACCCCAGGATCCGGGGGTACCGCCCAAAGCACTAGCAGTTTTGTACTATACCTAAAAATTTCACACCAAGTTTGCCTCTTTTCCTTACTATATAGGTGCCTTGTTTTTATATAAGAAGTGGTTTAATACCCGCTGAGTAAAACTGGGTCTCCAGGAAGATGGGTCAAGTTTATCGGGGGGCTTCACATACCCCTCTTCACGCTGCCTCGTTGCGCAGGGTGAGGAAAGTGGCTTCATGAACGTAGACGCTGCCGAAGAGGGAGAGCCTGGTGGCGGTGGCGGTGGACAGCAGAGCAGTAAGAGGCAGAAGCAACGGGGGCGCCTGCACGCAGCCTGTGGCTGGAAGCTTGACCGGGAAACGGTGCCCACGCGAGGCCCTGCCCCGCACGGCACTCCACAGGCCGCACAGGCCCCGGAAGAAGGGAGGTAAAGGGAACACCGTGTGTGCACCAGGTCCTGCAAACGCTAATCCTGAATCCTCTGCAAGAGCCAGGCTTTCCCAGCACAAGCGGTGATGCAGATCCCAGCTCTCCCCTCAGGAGCTGGGCACGCGTCGGGCTTGTTGCTTCAGTTTGCTCACTGGCACCTCATAGGACTCTTCTAAAGATTAAGGGCAGCTAAATTTAAAAATGATGAAGAATCTGTGAGTTTATGAGATGAGCAATGATACAGGAAGAAAACTGAGTTTCTTTTCCCTCCTCCCTCAGCTCTCTCTCAGACTCTTCCTCTCTCAGCCTTTTTCTCTCACTCGTTCTCAAACCCCCCCTCTCTCAATGCCGCCTTCTCAACCGAATGAGCTTCCGCCCTGTGAACAGAGAGGAGTGGGGCACATCATCAAGGCACAGGAAGTTGCTCCCCTGCAGCCTCCGGCTGCTGGGCCTCCTCGTGCCCCAGCAGACTCCCTTTCTCCTCGCCAGAGGTCTGCGGGGGAGCGGCACGACACCCCGCTTCTTCTGGCTGCTCCTTTCGTCCAGCTCAACCCTCCTTGGCCCTTAACATCCGAGTCTGACCGCTGGCCCCCAAGCAGCCCCGTGTCTCCTGCTCTCGAAGCCCACCAGGGCTAAAAGGGGGGCTCGAGCCCACGTTCCCGCGGCAGGGCCAGGGTCCTCAGAGCTGTCTAGCCCTGGCTCACAGAGCCTCCACCGTCTAACTCTGTAGATAGGCAGTTACGGGAGCATAGGAAATGTAGAAGCCCTTCTTCTCGGGATAAATCCTAGCTTTAGAAGCTATTGTCTTGCTGTGGTCTCAAAAATTCTATTCCAGTTGTCAAAAGCTGAACACAGACTCTTTGCATTCCTGTGGTAACAGTCCTAAACCTCCCTGATACAAACGGATGCCTCTGGCCAAACAGAAATACAAACAAGAAAAGCATACTGCTAGATTCAAAAATCGATATTACCCCCCGACACTATTTCTTTTTCCAGAAAGGCAGTGTTTTGGTTGGTAAGGAGTCTCCGTAGCACTACACTGTCAACACCACACTCTGTGCGATGGGAGTTAAACAGGGCTTTCGGGCTGGCCTGGGAGTCTAGTCATCATAAATGACATTGTTTCTCTGGGAAAGTTTCTTGAGAGTGCCTAATGACTGACTTGGAAATGGATTTTTGGAGCACAGCTAGTTTGTAAGTTGAGAATGGTCAGTATTCCATTTTAATACCAAAAACTTCCCCGAGTTATACAAAGTGAAACCTAAGGAGGATGATTATCCTGGACTAGAAAAATTAATATTTCTAGTTTCTCTGTTTTTATAACTTACTTCCTTAGCTTTTTAGCACAAATACAACAGATCAGAGAGGCCAAATCTGAACTATAAAGCAAAGGCTGTGCTGAATTAAATGTATTTGCTTTGTTCTGCAGATGTTAAACACAATTCCCACAAAATGTGAAAGGTGGAGTTAATTCTGACTTAGACGGATCTAATGAGCATCTGTTTTGGTTTTTCTAACCATTGATCTGATTTTCTTTTAACTTGATACTGGTTGTTTTATACAAGTCCATGTGATAATTGCAGATAGCCAAAGGTGAAGTCACTCCAGAACTCTCAAAACAGTACTTTTTCTTAAAATGTCAAATGTTTCTTTAAAGACATTGAACAATTCTGTGTGAGTGCAGAGTAAGAGATGCATAAATGCACCTATTTACATTCTATTTCTATAAGGGTGTCTATGCACAGATATATGACTAAATAAAAATTAAGAAGTTGGGTACTGCTTTCTGTAAAGGGGAGAAGTTTCTTAAACAAGGATAGAGAAAATCATGAAACTCCATAAATTGTGTCTAGAAGTATAAAATATAATTTATTTTATGGGAGAGATATTTTATTTTGTACTGAGAGATAATGGGTTTTCAAATTAAGTTACATGGTAACCTACAAATGCCTGATTTGAATTTTACTCATTTTATTTTTAAACTATAATAGGAAAGTCGAATATTTGAGGTATCAAAATTTGACCCAGTTGCAAACCTTCATTCCATTAACTTGCACTGCCACACTAGCTCAATTGTTATCATGTAGCTCTTGGAACAGAACTTCTCCTGACATCTCTGGGCATGTATTTTAATTCCTTGTAAATATTATCAGGAATATTGCAGCTTTGCACTAGTCTTTTTTTTTTTTTAATGCAGTCCTGTATATACCTGCTTGCATAAAATTATGAGCCTACTAGTTTTTTACAGAGTTGAGTATAGGTATGCTACACTCAAATAAGAGTCCCGTGAGGCTCCAGCACAGCTCTCCAGTGGCTACTTTTGTCGTGGTATAAAAAAGAAGAGCCCACCGTGACATGCTGAGTCATGGTGACATATTAGAGAAAGTTTGGGAACATCCCGTAAGCTTTATATGTGACTTACGTGGGTATCATAAGGAAAGCAAGCAGTGTGGTCGATACTATCAGTAATTCCGTTTGGAAACAAAAGTGTCCTATTACTCGTCTTTCAAGCCTTTGAATGAGATGAATTAAAGAGAATTCTGAGATTGCAAGGGGAACTGCTTAAGAAAAACAATATATTTGCAGCTCGGGGTTTCCTCAACACTAATTCAGGTCCGCACACTCAGCAACAACCCTCCGTTTTTGTTTTTGATGACTAGTCTCATTAGTGTCCTTAATTGGCTTTATAATAAGGAAATGTTATAAATGTCATATTTATACAATATAAATATTACAGAATTACACACTAATTCAACACTGGTTTTACCTCCCATTTCAACATGAAATTTCACTTGAAAAAAATTATGTGAATACCGCTAACATGGAAGTACACAGAACCGGGATCTGTAATCTGGGGAAGCAAACCTCAAAGGCGGGCACTCGACTCTCGTCCTGAGCTCAGAAGGAGGAACTACGCTTCAGGAGGAAGCTGGCCCTCCTCCTTTAAGGATTTGGGAGAGACCTTTTGCGCTTCCTGCCCACTTTATCACGTAAAGCAGGACAGCCAGATGCCCCACACGCCTGCCTGAGGCAGCAGAGCGCACTCACACGGGCAGCGCTGGCAAATCTCCCTCCTTCGGGGGGATAAAGTGGTGCTTGGAAACACTAAGCTTCGGGAATTGGAGCTGAAAAGGAAAAATAATAATTTTGAGTTGACGTGCATAAGAACATTTTCCATGTTCAGGTGTATGCAACTAAGAGAGACATGGGAAGCCTCGTCAGTGAGGGGCTCCCTGCCTGCGCTGTAGCAACGGCTTGTTCAAACTCCTGACTGCTTACCTGGGTAACCAGTTGGGGTGTGACTCCTTGCTGAATTCGCCCAGGAGAAGAGTCAAGGCTCCGGAGGTGGCAGTGCCCTCTGAAGCCCAGCTTCCTGAGTTCAGTTCTTGGTCCTGCCTACGTGACGGGCGCGTCCTAGTCGCCAGGGACTTTCCCGGTTTGGGCCCTGAAAGTCCCATGCCTTGGGAGCCCCCTTGGCCTGGGACAGTTGGTCACCCTAGTTCTACAACATACCAGCTGGGAGGCCTCACGTGAGGTAGCTGAATTCTGTAGAGCTGTAAGAGCGCCTACCTCACGAGCTGCTATGAGGATAGAGTGAGTAAAACATGAAGGGCTTGAGGACGATGTCCACACAGTGGTCACTGAATAAACACAAGCAAGTTTTACTACCTGTGATCAAGCCCTGTTCAACCAGCAATGACATTAAGGAACATGTCAGTTCTGTGTATGCACTTACTTGCAAACTATTCAAAACAAACCGTCTCATTTTCATCATGGTCCTACCAACAGCCAAATAACTGGCCGTTTAAAAATGGAAGCTCTCAACCATTGAGTCCATAGATAATACAGCTGAATATTTTAACTGGACTACCCTTCATCCTCAGAGTTTAGTGTTTCTTTAATATTACTTAAGATGCTAACACTGATTTACACCCTTTTGTTTCACTACCTGCGGATAAACTGCACATGCATTGCTCAAATCCACTGCTCAGAGAACCACGCCGTTCAGCAGTTTCATAAAAGTGCTTTCTCTGTATAGGAAAAGAGCCTTAGAGTCGCCTAAGACAGGCCTGGAGAGCGTGCGGGAGCGTGGGCACAGGTGACCGAGACAGACTCGATTATTCACTGGGTGCATCAGCACGCTGATGTGGTCCACGCAAAGGCTGACAGCAACGGACAAGGAGAAGGCTCCGGAAGAGTGTGGTGCATTCGGTATCGCTTACGTTACTTTCTGACATTCAACATGGAAAAAAGATTTGAAAATAGATTCTTAAGTAGTTGCGAAGGAACTTCCTTTTACAACCTGACGTGTGTCCTAATCATATTTGAGTGAAAGATTGAAAGTGGGAGAGACCACAACGTGCCAGAATCATCCGGGACGTCTCATGTGCTTTGATGAGACACACCAGACCATTGCCATTTTGCCATTGCTTCTACCTTCACCAAAGGGGGCTGGATGATCTGTGAACAGCCT
>JAQZBX010056152.1:0-18252 GCA_029593785.1 Cabassous unicinctus
ACATTGTTCCCATACCCCTCTGTCCTCCCACATCTTTTTGTATTTGTTACAAATCATATCTTTATACGTTGTATGTCCCAAACCATAAATTTCTCATTACTTTATATACATTTGCATTTTAGCACCTGGTAGGAAGTAAAAAGTGGAGTTATATACAAAAAAAAAAAATACAATACAATAATACTGGCATTTATAATTAGTCAAATGGTTACCTTTAGAGGAGGTCTTTACTTCTTTATGCTGCTTTGAACCACTGCCTAATGTTCTTTCTTCTCAGTCAGAAGAACTCCCTTTAGCATTGTTTGTAGGACAGGTCTAATGGTGATGAACTCCCTCAGCTTTTGCTCATCTGAGAATGTCTTAATCTCCCCCTTATTTCTCCAGATATGAAATTCTTGGCTGGCAGTTGTTTTTCCTTCAGCACTTCAACCTGCATGGTTTCTGATGAGAAATTGGCACTCAATCTAATTGGGACTCCCTTGTATGTAATATGCTGCTTTTCTCTTGCAGCTTTCGGAACTCTCTCCTTGTCCTTTGCCTTGGACAGTTTGAGCAATATGTGATGGGGCATATTTTTCTTTAAGTTTATCCTGTTTGGTGTTCTTTGGGCTACTTGGATGTGCATGTTCGTGTCTTTTGCTAAATTTGGGGAGTTTTCTGTCACTGTTTCTTTGAATATTCCTTCTGCTCCTTTCTCTCTCTCTTCTCCTTCTGGGATTCCCATAATGCATATATTGGCATGCTTGATGGAATCCATAGGTCTCTTAAGCTATGTTCCCTTTTTATCATTCTTTTTTCTTTTTTCTTCTCATAATGACTCATTTCAATTTTCTTGTCTTCCAGTTTGCTGATTCTTTCTTCTGCCAGCTACAATCTACTGTTGAAACCCTCCTAGAAATTTTTCATTACCATTATTGTGGTCTTCAATTCCAAATAGCTCTGTTTGGTTTCTTTTTAAAGTTTCTGTCTCTTTACTGAGATTCTCATATTGATCACTCACTATTTTCCTGATATATTTTAGTTCTTTCTCTGTACTTTCCTAAATTTCCTTCAGCATATTGAAGATCTTTTTTTTTTTTTTTTTAAGTCTTTGTCTGGTGTACTCATACTGTGGTCTTTTTCACTGATGTTTTCTGGACTTTTATCTTTTACCTTTGGATGGGCCATCATTTCCTATTTCTTTGTCTTGTGATCTTTTATTGCACCCATGTACATTTTATTATTTTAAAGTGTTGCTCTGGGATTTATTCCCTGAGATGTCAGTTTCTTGAGTTTGTAAACCGCTGGTGATAAGATTGAGAATTTCTTTTTTTCAGTCCTCCTATCAGGAAGGTCAGTCCAAGGAAAATGCAAAGTGCAGGGCCCTCTCTGTCTTTTCTGGGCCTGTGTCTTGTGCTTGCTGGTGACCTTAAGAGTTCTCCTGTTCACAGGAGTTTGAATGCCTCCTCTACTTCCCAGGAGACAGACTTCCTCCCTCTCCCAGGTGTTCCAGAGCAGAAGGCAAAATAGGTAAGCCTTTGTCCCAGACCAGCCACCTTAATTGTTTATTATACTGCTTTTGTTGTCTAAGCTATTTTTGCCTAGAGGGTAAATTCTGAGAGGGAGGTATGCCTGAGAGGAGTTTCCCAATTCAGTTTTCCTGACCTCAGCAAGGCCTGCAACCCACAAAGGGAGCTCTAGCAGGCTCCAGATTGCTCCAAACTGGAGAGGGGATGCGCGGGGAACCAGGAAAGAGAATAGGAATTTCTTCTACACCTCCCCAAAGCTATGCTTTCTTGACTCTACCCCTGCCCAGCCAGTGCAGCCCATCAACTGTCCTCTGAAGCTCTGAGAAAGCATACCATCTTTAAGTCTCCTCTGCCACCTTTGTGCAGGATAGGGTGGAAAAATGGCTGCCCTCAGAGCCAGGCCCCCAGTGATCTGAAATAGCAAATCAAAAGCTGTAATCAGCAATTGGTCTATGCCCAACACAAATCTTGTCCCTCTCTGGCACCAGCAAGCTATGCCAGGGGCAGGACCCCACTGTAGCCTGCTGTGAGAGTGGGGGTGCTGCGTGATAGTAACTGCTGCAGAGAGAGCAATTTACTGGTATTTACTATCATATACTATTTCCTCCTTCCACTCTTCCCTTGATGCTTTACACTGTTCTACTGCACTTTGGAGTTTTGAAATACTTGATTTAGACCATTTTTACCTGTTTAATAGTTGATCTGGTGGAGGGACTGATTCTTAGAGTTTCCTACTTTGCCATCTTCCCACAGTCCACATTTCTTTCTTATTTTAAACCAAGATTCACCTCTTTGTAACAACTCATTAGGACCATAGATGTAACACAGAAAAGATTGAATTTATCTTCCATATGAAGATATTTTGGAGATATTTAGACTGTTCTTATAATTGTATCCTACCCAAGTCCTCTTTCCTCCAGGCCAAATCCTCCCCAGGGTTTGAACCATGTCTTTTATGATGACTTTTCATCTCCTTATGATTTTGGTTGCCCTCATCAGATATTGCACAAAGTTACAACAATTTATTGGAACACTGTCTTTTTAGTATCTATTTCTATAGTATTTTCAAAAATCTACATCACTATATATTTGGTCCTTAATTCTGGATAAATTATGTGAAAAGGCATTTCAGAGAAAAAAATGGATGACTATTAAGTATTAAAGGATCTTCAAACTTAAACCAAATTAAAACAACAATATTGTACCTCAAAAAGGAAAGATTGGTGGTGTACAGATCTGGTAAGGTGTTGGGGGTATATACACTATCAGTCACCTTGGAAGAACTATAAATTTGAACAGCCTTTGGGAGTGCTGGGATGTGAAAGATGAATTTAACTTTTTTATGACTCTAAAATGGGATTAAAAAGGGGAGTTACAGAGAAGTATATTTAGTTTTTTTAAAAAATCCTATCTTTTTATCAAGATATTTGACATAAAGGAATCTATTAGAAATATTTTCATCCCAGTCAACTCAATCTTTTCTCAAATACAACTATTATTGCTATGATGACTTCTGCTACTAATTCTAATAATAGATAACATTTATTGAGCACTCACAATGTCACAATAGCTTTGTTAACTCACACCTTTGGAGTAGATACTCTTATGATTCCCATTTTTACAGAGGAGGAAACAATGACCAAAAGAAGTTAAATATCTTCTCAAGGTCACACCTCTAGGAAGTGGTGGACTTGGATACTTAGCAGTCCTGTTGACTTTATGTTCTTTATCTTCTCCATCATTTCCACTGCCATCATCTACTCCTAAGTGACCACCAACTCTCATTTGGACTACTGACAGTGTCTTGTGTCTGCTCATTTTCTCCACCTCCATTCATTTTACTCACCACAGCCAGAAGGGATCTTTCTGAAATGTAAATGTAATCATGTCATTCTGCTTAAAATATTTCAGTGGCTTCCTTCATAGCAAACTAAAACAAAAATCTACGCTTGCCCTGGAAGCCCCTGATTGAACCCATCCTACAGCTGCTCCCCTGGCTGAGTGTCTCCCACACTTCCTCCTTGTGGGTACCAGACCGCCTCTCCCCACAGGGCATTTGCAAATGCTCTTTGCTTTGCCTGAAATGTTCTTTCCCCAGCTTCTACCCCACTTCTTCATGTGATTAATTTCTACTCATTTCTTGGATCCCAGGTCTAGATCACATCTTGTAGCACTCTCAAAAAAGTACCTTTCTTGTGTATGTAACCCTACTATAATTTTACATTTATTTATGTGGTTAGTTGATTAGTTTTGTCTCCAACTGGATTGTAAAACCCACTGACTATTATTAATTAAAACACCATTCACAGTGCCTGGCACACAGTGGACTTTCAGTGAAAATGAATAGTGTTATCTACAGGTAAGTTGGTATATAATTAACAGTAATATGGCAAATTGACACTTATTCTACAAACTAATAATTTATGCCAGAACAATGAGGACACACTTCTGTGTAAAAGCATTTTGACAAGTTTTATGAACTTGTGTCCTTAAAATTTTATTGCTTTACTTAAATCAAGAAGTGCCTTAAAATATGAATCCTTGAATTGAGCTCATGGACTGACCCCTGGATGAGTATGTTGTATCTTTAAGAATACTCTGTTTAGATAGATACCTTTGTAGTGCACAGCTCAGTACTTCATATGAAAAAATAATAGCATTTTTAACATGGTAATTCTGAGTTTTAATATACGGCAAAGGCCTTGCAATCAGATGGTCTAGGGTCATGTCCAGTGTAGGCCCTGGTGCTACTGTTAATTAACTATGTGACTTCATGAGGTATTAAACTTTGATAAGCCTGGCTTTTCTCATCTATAAAATGGGGGGCAGCAATAAAAATATCTCCTCATTGTGGCCTTAAGGGTTAAATTAAATATCCAGGTAAAGTGCTCAGCTCAATGCCTGGCACATAGTACTCTATCTTGGTGGCTGGCATTGCAGCTGCTGCTGCTGACTGGTAATCTTCCCTCAGGAAGATGAACAGCTTTAAGGATTGGTAAGGTTTTTAAGCACTATAAGGAGAGGAAATTTAGTCAGTGGGACTTTTATCTCTTTTAAGTGAATCACATTCCAATCTGAAGAGAAAACTCTGTATATTAGATGCAGCTCAAGTATGCCCTATATAAAGATGTAATTACTAAATCCTCCATCTGTTGGTGGTTTAAGCACCCTTAGTTATTTGCTGTTCCTAATTTTTAAAAAGTCAGTGAGATACTGAAGGTGATATTGACTTTATTTCCATCAAAGAGTTTGGAAAGTGATCAAAGGCCACCCATGATTCTCCTCCTGGCTAATGGCATCTCCTGCCACAGAAACTCCTACTGACTTTCTGGAGAATTGTGACTCCATAGAGGCATCTGTGAAAATTAATCTAAATCAAGATCCTCCTCTCCTACCTCTCTCATAAATCTGCCAGTGTGTGGACCCACTGGGCTTTGTAAATAAGGAACCAGGCTGATCATTAAGGGTGGAAGAATTATCATGAATCATGGCAAGAAATGTAACTAGTCAAATGCCACCAATATTATGGAATATTAATGTTTTAAGGAATTATTGCCATCATGTTAAATCCTCTAATTTTAGTGATGAAGAAACTCATGCTCAGAGAGATTTAATAACATATGCAAAGTTTATAGCTAAACAGAACAGAGTCAAGACCACAAATTAAAGAGTTCCAATATCTGGAGGTGATCATGAAATAGTTTTACAACAATTACATAAGGCAGAATAGACATAACAAGGAAATGAGACACCAGGGCCCCAGATGGTATCTCAAAACCATTTATTAATTCAGCAAGTATTTATTGAGTGCCTAGTCTGTCCAGAGAATCATGTGAAATATTGGGAAGACTACCATGGATAGGCCCCAGACCTTGTCATCTGGGACACATAGACAAGTGTAATACTGTAAGTCAGGAGTTGGCTTTTTCTGTAAAGGGCTAAATAATAAATATTGTAGGCTTTGTGTGTTATATGGTCTCTGTCACAACTACTTAACTCTACCATTGTAGCACAAAAGAAGCTATAGACAAGACCTACATAAATGAGCCTGGCTGTGTTCCAAAAAAAACTGTGTTCCACCAAAACAAGTGGAAGACCAGATTTGGCCTGTGGGCTATAATTTGCTGATACTTGCTATAAAATATTAAGATGACGACAATTAAAAAGTATGAGAGGAGCATACAGGAGGGTACCTGAGTCGGTGTAGAGGTATGGGATGACTTCTCACAAAATGTGTTAGATAAACTGAGTTCTAAATGACTACCAGGGCTTAGCAAGGTGAAGGGAGATGGAGGAGACAAGACTATCTTAGGCAGAGGGAACGACATATACAGAGGCCCACAGATCTTTGAACATAGCTTGGCATGAGCATGAGGTATAAAGGAGACTTGATGAGAACTGAGGCTACACAAGAGAAAGACACAGATCTGATGGGCTCCACAAGTCATAGTAAGTAATTTGGACTTTATCCTGAGGCACTGGCCTTGGAAGGACTCAAACTAAAAGAAAGACATGATCATATTTGCATTTTAGAAAGACTGCTCTAGCTACAAGATGAAATAGAGTTGTGGAGGGACGGAAGTAGATGTGGGGAACAAGTTAGAAGTCCAGTTGAAAGATCATGGCGGCTAGGAATTGGAAAGTGATAGTGGGAATGGAGAACAGTGGATGAATTAAACAAATATTTTGGAGATATAATGGACCAGATTTTGGATACTGATTAGAAGGACGGGGATAAAGGAGAGGGAAGGGTCAATATGATACACTGCTTTCTGGTTTGGGCAATTAAACAAAGGATGATGCCACTCACTGAACAGGAAACACAGAAGAGGAGCAGCTTTAGAGGGAAGATGATGCATGAACTCAGTTATTAGACTTGTTAAGTTTGAGATGTCCCTGGGACACCCAGGAGGAGATATTGAATAGGTAGAACAATATATCCAACAAAAATATTATTGTTAGAAGGAACCACACAGGTCAGCTAATCCAAGACCCCATAACCTGATAAAATATTGACAAATGGCCAGTCAGCCTTGGCTGAGTGCCTTCAGTGACATGGGTAGTCCATTTCTAGTCCAGTGTGCTCTAAATGCTCAAATTCTTCCTCCTTATATTGGCCATCTATTGTTCCTGACTCTGTCAAGTGATTTAGAATTAATTAAATTCTTATTCCATTAAAAATATATGGATAAAAATTATATAAATGTACTTTAGTTGAAAGCAGTGATTATGTCTTACTCAAATTTTCTCTTTAATAGGACAAGTAACTCCAACTCCCTCTACCACTCCAGTTACTCTCAATAGACTATGTCACCTTTTTCCAAGTTCCTCTTTAAACGTAGGACTCAAAAATGGGGCTAACTAGTGCATAACAGAACCAAAGATTAACTTCTTTGTTCTAGACACTATACTTTCATTGATGTTATACAAGATCACATAAGCATTTTTGACCCACTAGAATGTCAAAGTTGAGAATTATGAATATTATGCCTCTGAACCAAGGTTCTGTTCTACTAACAAAAGTCTCTGGAAAATGTGTTTAAATTGTTAGTATCTACAAAATAAACACTTTATTAGAAGATGGTAGTTTTCTTAATTATTTCTTCAACAAATATGCTTTTTATTCAATAGTTGATAGTCAATCTATTTGCTACAATGCTTTTTATTCAATGGTTGATAGTTAATCTATTTGCTACAATACCTTTTTATTCATCAATAAAAAAGTATTTTTTTAATTCATTTTATGAGTATATCCTCATTGCCCAGATGCTAACAGGATGGGAGAATTCCCTCAGAAGGATGAGACTGAGAAGTTAACAACTCCATACTCGTGTCTTATAGCAGTTTTATTATTGTGTTTAGATGGTGGAATTTTCCATATTATTCTGTATGAAGACAGTGTAGTTCAAAGCTTCCTCCCCCCAATCCCTCAGACAAATCACAACCAGCACATAGCATGGAAAAGAAATAAGCCATTGTTGCTTAAAGTCACTGAGAGTTTGGGATTGTTTGTTACCTCTGAATAATCTAGTCCAAGCTAATGATTCAAAACTTGACATAAAATTGCAGCAGTGCTATAACAAAAACTCTAAAATGCATGGCATTGTTCTAGGAACCAGATGGTGGACAGTGAGAAAGCTGTTATTAGAGTCTGGAAGGATCCAAGTTATGCAGAGGCCAACCATGGAATAAATTTGTTGCCTGCAAATCATATGCCTAATGAGCCCCAGGGAAAGAGGTTTTAAACTGAGTTGCAGTAGTAGCTGTTGACTATGTTTGGAAAGATTTTATAAGAAAGAGTATCAGGGAAAAAAACAATGGCCATTATTCAAGTAGAAATGAAAGACATTAGAGAGAGTACATAGATTCAAGGACTCATAGGTTTCAAAGAGGCAACTCTGTCTCAGCTCTAAATAGTAAAGTGGAAAAAAAAAAATGTTTTGTACAGCAAAGGTCAATCACAATTCAGCCTTGTAGCAAGGATAAAGTCAAGGAAATGAAAGTCATATAAAAATCATTCTTACAACCTGAGTGGATTACTATGTCTCAGAATAAGGGCCCAGTTTAGGAGGTGATAAATCCTCTCAACTGGATGAAAGGACTCTAGGAAAAATGATTAAATACATGATTGTTCACAGAATCTACTTATATCCAAAGCACCGCAATTATATCTAGAAAGAGATTGTTACAGGAGTGAGAAAGCAGAAAAATATAGCAGATCTGAGAAACAGGCTGAGGAAAAACTTTGAGTATTGTGGTTGGCTTATGATGTCGACTAGAATCAAAGAGACAAGGAGCCAACTAGGATATTGAGAGAGGTATACCGCTAAGGACCAAAAACAACGAAAATGGGCTCTGACCAGCATTTGAAGCACCCCTAACGCCTTCAATCTTTTACAAGGAGGAAGCAGGCTAAGAAAGTGGCTCGGTCTCCACGGAGAGCATATGCTTAATGTCCTTGGGAGAGATGGACTGGGGAGCCCCTGCCAGGCAGCAAAATCAAGGACGCAACATCAAAGAAACATTCCCTATCTTCAGAGTAGGGGACCACTGCAATGTCCACCTCACAGGACTTCAGATATGCCACAGACCAGAGACTGCTGTCAGTCGCCCAAATGGGGGTATTTACTGTGGCTACCATTACCCTGTTCCATCAAGCCAGGCAGCAATACTTGCAATGTCTAGGAAGGTCATTCAAAGCAGGTCTAATCTGCCTTCCATGTGTCATCTTGTCAATTATTTGAAGGCAACCCTCATGCCCTACTCTCTCCCTCTCTCTTACTCTACCCTCTGAGTCTTCTTCAGGCAAAGCATCCTTTCCTGCATCAATATTACCCACAGGGTATTGATCCCCTCATCATTCATACCATCTTGACATGGCTAGAAAGTGCACATCCAGATCCAGGTGAACTGAGGAATAGACATCAATTAACAAAGACTAAAATTCCATATGCTTTCTTAGCAACTACTTTGACTTGGTTTCCTGCACTGACAGTTAATTAAAACTGAGAAGCCTTTTTCATATTGACAGTCCAAAACACATCTCCCAGCTTTTAAATCTTGCAATAGTCTTTTTGACCTTAGTAAAAATAAACATTCTCGTTATTAAATTATCATTATCCTAGTACGTATTTTATTATTACTTATTTAAAATACTGTATTATTTAAAATAATATATTGAACAATTCACCAAGAACTAATTAACAATCCACCCTCAAAGCATTCTAGCAAAGCAATACTGCTATTTTAATCATTTTGCAGATGTGGTAACTGAGACATACAGAAGTTATATAACTTGCTTAAGGTCACAGAGCTAGTAGGAGGCAGAACCAGGATTTGAATCCTGAGTCTACACTAGAGTCCACTTTCTTTTACACTCTGATATCATCTCCCTACAATAAGCCCATTATTCCTTCCCATATTAGACATCACTCCATTTTACTTGGCCTACCTACCCCACCACAATGATGGGATGCCTTTAAATCTTTAATTTGTTTCCTTATGTACAAAGAAGTACCTTCGCCAGCCTCAAGTTTACAATTTGCTACTGCCTATCATTATGATTTGTTCCCTATTACACAGAATATATTTAATGCTATCATGTATACTAGGAACAACTTTACCAACAGAAAGTGTGACTGTAAGGGATATACATTAAAAGATCAAATCAAACACATATCCATGGAAAAATTATATGAATTAAATATATTCAGCTCTTTCATTCCTATTGGTAATCTACTTTCATTCTTTATTGCTAAACAGTACAGGAAAATTTTAAGAAAAACTTAAAATCAACAATCAACTAGCTTGTTTTCTGTAATTTGGAAAATAATTTTATTATGGAATACACTGATACAGGTAATGCAACATCCATGAAAAAAATAGTTCAGGAACCACCATCAGTAGCCAACCCTCATCTTATTCAATTGTTCGTAAAATGAATTATTTCTATTACACACAAATACAGGCATCCGAAGTTAGAAACAAATAAACTCAAATAGCAAAAGGTCTTAATCATAGAAAGAGTTTTAAAAAGACAGTTTTATGTTCAAAAGTAATACTAAGTCCAGACTCGGCTATTGCCAAATAGAGAATCTCTGGAATCTACTTTAACATGCTACATAGCATTCCTAGCTCTAGAAAACTACTAGCATTTGCAGAGGTTAACTTCTTTAGGTCCCAAAGAACAGGAGACATCCAGGAATAAAGGACTTATAATATGAGAGCAGGAGGAAGCAAGTGGGCAGGCTCTCAATCTGCTTAGTGAAATCAAGTATGGATTGAATAAAGAGCTTTTTGGTTGAACTGGGCTTCCCTGAAGAATCTGGGACAAACTGGAAGAAAGCAGCTTAACCTTAGGTGTTGAGATTTTACTTGGACAATGGCTGCATTATTCCAGAGTTTAATTAGAGAATTTGATAAAAATAAAATTAAAGTAATCTTGTATGTAACGATTAATCAGAGATGGGCTTCATAATTTCTGGTAAAAATTTGACTCTGCAAACTAATGTGACCATGTCCGTAGGAAACAGGGTCTCCAGTTACATTCCCTGCTAAGCAGTCTCCAGAACTACAAAGCCACGCAGCCAGGATGCCAGGTGCCAGTCCCTCTCTTAGGGAGCTGACCCCTTTGCTCTTGAGACAAGCTCCAAAAGGGAGTGCCCATTCTATGCAGATGTTGCCATAGGAACTGATGGGGCTCTCGTGCCATTTATAAAGGACAGTAGATCTGTGGCAAAGACTTAATAATCTTGGTTTCACTGATTTTTTTGTATCCCAAAGATCTATAACACACAGTAATTTACAATTTTCCAGGGACATCTCTTTGAATCTTTGGTGCTTGAAACTAGAGAACAAGATAAATAAGCCTAGTTAACTGTCTAACACTCCTATTTTAACACAGCTTTTTTTTTCCCTCTATTATTTCACATATTACCAGCTAAATGAAAATATGCATAACAGCATTTCAAATTTGGAGTTACAGAGGTATTCAGATACAACTCTTAAGAATGCCGGGAGTTTACTTTTCATTTTAACAGAATCACGCTTTAGATACTTTTTCAGCACTGATTCTTTATGTTGATCTTGGGACTTTCTGCAGTGGTCCCTTACACGACTGACCTGGGAGTCCATTTCAACGTTGTGGATTTTGAGTTTGAGTTGCGTATGTACTTGTTGAGCCTCTGATAATAAAGGCTGTACTTAAAACTGCTGACTGGAAAATGAAAAGGGGAATGCAGTGCTTCTAGGTAACTATCACCTAGTTTTCATATATTTTGTGGGAAAAAAAAAAAAAAGGAACAACTGTAACAGAAATCAGCATTTTGGGAGCACTCCCTGGGAGCTAGGCACTGCACTAAGAGTTTTGCATGCACACTCCTGTTTAATGATCAGAGGAGGTGAGGTAGGCACTAGTGACATCTCCATTTTAAGGATGAAGACAGAGGCTCAGAGGGCAGGTCACTTGTGTGAGGCCACACAAGCCAGCAAGGATTTGAGTCCATATATATTTGACTCCAGAACTGTTAAGCATACATCATCTTTGAAAGAATTATGAAGCCCAACTCTTACCTGCTCCCTACTTGCAGCAATCATGAATCTCTAACCCTGTCAGAGGCCTAAGAGGAAAATGCAAATGTATCTATCCCCATATTAGTTCTCTACTGCTGTCATAACAAATTACTACAAACTAGGTGGCTTCAAACAACAGTTTCTGGGGGTTGGAAGCTTGGCTTAGCGTGGCTGGAGTCTCTGCTCAGTGTCTCCCCGGGCTAAAATCTACATATCCGCTGGAGCTGTGGTTCTCACCTGTGTCACGGGGTCTTCTCCCAAGATGACTGGTGTTGGCAGAATTCGTTTCCTTCTCAAACTTCCCATGTGTTTCCCTCTATCTTCAAGCCAGCAATGACAGGCTGAGTCCTCTTCTGCTTTTCAATATTCTTGTGATTACATTAGGCACACTGAGATAACCCAGGATAATCTCCCTACTTTAATAACCTTAATTATATCTGCAAAGTCTCTTTGCCATGTAAAGTAACATATTCACAGAAGTAACACCAGAGAAGGGAAGGTCATCAGA
This sequence comes from Cabassous unicinctus, assembly GCA_029593785.1. Lineage (NCBI taxonomy): Eukaryota > Metazoa > Chordata > Mammalia > Cingulata > Chlamyphoridae > Cabassous > Cabassous unicinctus. The sequence goes on from JAQZBX010056152.1 coordinate 12,088, forward strand.
GCCAAAAGTTCTCCTACCCTCTTCTTTCACAATCTCTCCTACATACCTGCAGACCACGAAAGCAAAATGCTTTCTCCCTTTAAAAATGCTTCATAGTACCCTGCTAGGTGTTTAAGAAATTACAGTTGTTTGACTGGGTTTCATCAAATGAATCAACACCATGAATGTGTACTTAAAGAAATGCTAGCTAGCTAACTGGGAGATTGTGAAAAGCCTATCTGGAAGGGAAGGACCTTCAGCTTTTACATATTTCAGGTGATCTCACTCACTTTGGACTTGCTTATGGAACAAAAAACCATGAACTGGTAGTAGCTATACCCCTGCTTCCATCCCCACATTCTACCCTTTCCAGTGCTTGAAACTCCACAGACTCTCTGAGGCTTTCCTTGGAAATGGTGGTATGGACTGACACTGTAATATGGATTTGCCAAAATGCCAAATACAAATACAATATCTTATAAATTCAGAAAACTGATAGTATGCACAAAAAAATCACTCTGATCTTATCATTCAGTATACATTCAGCCTATGCCTTGATTCTACTTAGCACATATCCCAGTGGCTCATGGATCATCCAAAACTCTCAATCATCTAATAGAATAATATGTTCTGCTCTGTAAATACCTTCTCTTCTCTTAACAAAACATGCAAGGCAAATAATAAAAACAGCAGGCAAATGAGGGCTATTCCATAGACAATAATTATGTGATCAAATAAAAATAAAAAGTAAATGTTAATTGTAGAATCTAGGTGGTGGGGTATAAAAATTGCTCACTGTATAATTATTTTTAACTTTTCTGCATGCTTGAAAATCTTCATACTAAAATGTTAAAAAGAACCATCATAATAAATTCAACCATAGGTATGAAAGCCAACATTTCTCATTACTCCTACTTCAATCACATGTCATTTGGGTCATTTTGTGAGAACTTCTTATATATACTCCATTCTTAATTTCCAGGACATTATTTATATTTCTTCTCTACACTGGACTTTCTCAGTTGCCCAAAAGCAGCTCATTCTTTCAGGCCCATTTCAAGTCCTATTTTCTATTTTAAATAAATAAAATAAAATCTTTCCCTTTTCTGAAGCACTATTCCATTTATCTGTGCTATATTATTTAAAATACAGTTCTGGAATTGTTTTTTAACAATTGTAAGTGCGATAATAGTATTATGGCCCTGACTTTTATTTTAAGTTTTCTTTTAGAGATACATATTAAAAGCTGGGCTGCAAGTATGGGGGTGCTCATTACACTATTCTCACTACTTTCGTATTACATTTTCCATTAAAACAAAACACAAAACATAAATAGAGTTTTGGAAACACAGTAGGTAGTCAAATAACTATACTACCAAAATGAAATCAATATTGAAGCAATTATCCAGAAAATTCTAGTAAAATCCTCCTATTCAAGAATTCCAGGCCAACAGAAGGTCTACTGACTATTCTACTTTTTTCTACTTCGGTTTCTGAAAACTACTAAACCTCATACAAGAATAAGTTTGGATTCTGGCTTATCAATGTAGAAACTTCTTCAAAATATATGTCCAAAGATAATTCAATCAGAATGAAATTTTCATTTTATCCTGCCCTATAAATTGATAAGAAAGAATTTTTATTTTGTATAGAATTCCAGCTAATAAATGCAGAGGAATGACAGAATATCACCAATTTGCAACCCCTAATGGGATATCAATTTAGGCAATGACCACTAATGGCGACTAAAACCATTAGGGGAAAAGCTACTAGTCAATTTTCTAATGGATGGATTGGGCTGACAACATCCAAACCCACTCAATCTTAATAATACAAAATGAGATGCAAGCATGCATTAGGTACTTCCTGCTGTGATGCAAAAGAAGATAACATTGTCTATGAATTATTTTTTAAAGAAAAAAACAAAACAGAACAACAACAAAAAACCCTCTAGATATTACCAGCAGTTTACAGGAAATATAGGGGTCAGGCAAAAATATTAATGATAATGTGAGGATGCATTTGGTAAAATCCAATTCTATAATACAAACAACTCAGCTTCCTCAAAAATTAAATTATGAAAAAAAGCGGGAACTTTTAATTTAACCTATATATTAAAAAGAAACTAAGAGAGATCAACCAAATTCAAAGCATAGATCTTATCCAGATGCTGGTTCAAACAAACCAACTGTAAAACAAAGTATGTGACAATTAGGAAAAATTTGAGTACTGACTGAATATTTGATGATAGAATTTTTTAGCTCTTTTAATGTATTGCAGTTATGTTCTAAAAAGTGCCTCATCTTTAGAAATACACACTGAAGTATGTATATATGAAAATACATTATACATGGAATGGGATTCATACTAGTCCACTGTGGGGAGGGGATGGGTGTAGATACAGGTAAAACAAGAACGATCATAAGATAATAATTGTTGAAGCTGGGTCATAGGTGCATGAGGGTTCATTATACCATTCTCTTTATTTTGTGTATTTTTGAAATTTTCCATAATAAAATCTGTTTTCAAAAATGAGAGTTTTGTTTTAATAGTGTTGTATTACAAAACATTTAAAAATTTCTTCTTTAATGAAGACTTCTACACAGGAAAATACAGAGTTCTCAGATGGACCATTAACTGGTACGTACTTGCTCAATTAAATCTTTCAACAGTTACTTAGAAACTCACAAAGAAAAATGACTTCAACAAAGAAATCTGTCTAAGTAAATCCTAAAAGAGGAGGATACAAGTCACCTCTGTCATAGTGTTAGTATATTATGTACTTCTTTGTGCATAGGCTGACTTTGTGTAGATATAGTCTACAATTTACTTGAAAGGTCAAAGAGTATAAACAGAACCAAGATTTCTAAGTTAAAAAGGAAAAAAAGTGAAATTTAAAAAAAAATGTGTATCTATAAATACCAATAGGAATATATCTGGTCAATTTTTCAGGAATGGATGAAAAAGCAAATCTAAATAACTGAGCAAAATGATTTAGATTGGATACTGCTTCAAAAATTAATTCATACATGACAAAAGGGAAGAAACAAAAAATATGGAACACTTCATGAATTTGTGTGTCATCCTTGCGTGGGGACCATGCTAATCTTCTCTGAATCATTCCAATTTTAGTATACGTGCTGCCTAAGTGAGCACCCATTATGATTTTCAAGACCCTTATATCTCAATGAGATATTTCATCCCAACACTTGAACTTTTTTTCCTATTTCATCGGAAATACATATTAATGTTAACAGTGATTTTCAACATCACATCTTCTCAGTAATGACAGGACTCTAGCCCTGGCTCTGTTGTGACGTTATGCATGACTGGGGTTATCAAGAATGCTGTTCACCAGATTTTCCTGGTTCTACATCTTCTGTGGACAGAGTAGAATAGTACTTCCTACCCTCCCTGTGGTTGGATGAATACACATGACTAGGCTTGGGAAATGGGCTATAAGCAGAAGTTATCTTCAAAAGTAAGTTATCACTTATTTTTGGCTAGAGTATATAATACATAGCCTCGACTTTCTGGAGCTCTCTTTTCCTCTACCATAATGATACCAAAGTTTCAGATAGTGACCACTCCATCAGCCTAGGTGCCAGAGTAAGGACAACATAGGCAGACCCTCCAGATGACACATAATAAATATGTAGTATGAATGAGGAATAAATCTTTATTGTTTTAAACCACTGATATATGAGGGTCATTTGTTATATCAACATAAACTATCCCATCTTGACTGACATATTTTTGGACAGGTCACTTTACTTCTTTAGTCTTCAGTTTCTTCATTCAGTTTAATAAACAAAAAGGAAAGAAGAATTGACATTTAGTGGGTATCTCTTAAATATAAAATGCTTTAATACATGTAATCTCATTTAATCTTCTCAATGACCATATAAGGTAGTCATGATCATTCTTGTCAAAATATTCCCGAATCCAACAATATCTCTCCAACCCCACTCTTACCACAGTAATCCAAACTACTACTATCTCCTACCTGGAATATTTTACTAGCTTTCTACCTACCATTTGTTAAAATCTCAAACTTTCCCACCACCCCTTTATTCTCTTGCTCAAAACCCTACAAAGATTTTATCCTGCAGTTTTAATAAGATACATAGTCCTTATCACAGCCTACAAGACTCTACATGATCTGGTCTCTGCCAGCCTCTTCACTCTAATCACTCATACTCTTCTGTCCACACATTAAGTTCTAGCCATTCGGGTCTCCTAGATGTTTCTGAAACACAACAGGCTTGTTTCTGCCTCAGGGCCATTGTACTTGCTATTCCTTTTGCTGGGAATGCTTTTCCCTTTGCTCTTTGATGACTGACTTTTCATCATTCAGACCTTAGCCCAAATCTTATCTCCTGAAAAAAATCTTCTCTGACTATCCTTGATAAAAGAACACCTCCAACCTTGCCTCTGTTTCCTTCATGACACCAATTATTATCTGAAATCATATTCTTAATGTATTAGATTACATGTATATTTTCCAAATTCCCTACAGTAAGAAAAGCTCCATGAGGCGCTTGTTCACTAATGATTCTACAAAGCCTAGAACAGTGCCTGACCCACAATGAATCGCCAAAGATTGTTTATTGAATAAAATAGAATTAATTAATCCTGAATTTACAGATAAGGAAATGAGACTCTGAGAAGTTGAAAAACTTCTCAAAGCCTTACAGGATTTCACTGGCTGTACTGATTCGGAAACCCACTTTCCTGTTGCTCTAGTGAAACACTACCAAAAGAGACTGACGTGTCAGACAGCAGGAAGGACTAGATGTTGTGCAAGTGCCATTTTAGATTTTGGAGTCTACTGCTGATGAATTCAAAACCAGATAACTCTGAATTTCCCGTTGGACAAAATAACTTGAGAAATCTGTTAATCTTCCACTTTAGTCATGCTGTACATGTAACAAGGATCAATGGAGATTTGTACCTGACCACAACCTTGCAACTTTAATATCTATTTCCATCCAGATACCCACAACTTTGCAAAATGCTCTGCTCAGAGTCCCCATGTCTGATTTGAGTTACAGAGTGTCACTGTCTGTGTCCGCTCTATTTTACTATTTCCTTCCAATTCAGAGAAATGCCTCCTCCTCCTCCTCCTGCCCTGCTCCTGCACTGGAGCCAGCACACTCAGCCCAGCGTGTCCTCGCTGAGAAGTCTGACACAGTCATTGGCCCTCAGCCTGAGGCGGGGAGGGGCTTCGGTGCCGCGGCTCTTCAAAAGCCATGAGGCTCTGAGCAGCCCAGCCTTCAGTCTGGAGCGCTCACTCCCGGCCGGCCTCACTCACTGAGCCTGTGCTTCCCTGCCTGCTTTCTCTTTCCTTTCTGGCTCAGCTTGGGACAAAGCCTCAGACCAAGGGAGGCTCAGGTCTCCGGAATTTAGTGTCAGTGATGGAAAAACGTGAGAATGCCTCCTGGATTCACCAGCAGGAACTGGAAGATCCACTCAAGAAATACCTGAACAGCACCGAGGACTACTTGGCCTTCCTCTGCGGGCCTCGGCGCAGCCACCTCTTCCTCCCGGTGACTGTGGTGTACGCGCTGATTTTTGTGGTCGGGGTCGTTGGCAATCTCCTGGTGTGCCTGGTGATCCTATGGCACCAGAGTATGAAGACACCCACCAACTACTACCTCTTCAGCTTGGCTGTCTCTGACCTCCTGGTCCTGCTCCTTGGGATGCCCCTGGAAGTCTATGAGATGTGGCGCAACTACCCCTTCCTGCTTGGGCCGGTGGGCTGCTACTTCAAGACGGGCCTCTTTGAGACCGTGTGCTTCGCCTCCATCCTCAGCGTCACCACGGTCAGCGTGGAGCGCTACGTGGCCATCCTCCACCCATTCCGCGCCAAGCTAAAGAGCACTCGGCGGCGGGCCCTTAGGATCCTCTGTGCCGTCTGGGGCTTCTCAGTCCTCTTCTCTCTTCCAAACACCAGCATCCACGGCATCAAGGTCCACTACTTCCCCAACGGGTCCTTGGTCCCGGGCTCTGCCACCTGCACAGTTGTAAAGCCCATGTGGATTTACAATTTCATCATCCAGGTCACCTCCTTCCTCTTCTACATCCTCCCAATGATTGTCATCAGTGTCCTCTACTACCTCATGGGGCTCAGAGTGAGTATTACAGCTGGCCGGCTTAGGGGAGTCTCCCTTCTCTTTCCACTAG